>PVIC010017047.1:0-17607 GCA_004025085.1 Thryonomys swinderianus
AATGTCCCCAAGTTCATTATTTTTTTTGAGGCAGGGTCTCACTTTTGTAGTTCAGGCTGGCCCTCAGCTCCTATGTAGCCCAGGCAAGACTTGAACTCAGCAATCCTCCTGCCTCTGCCTCGCGAGTGCTGGGATTACAGGCGTGAGCCACCACACCTGGCCCCAAATTCATTATTAACACATACTTTTTGTTAGGTTGCGTTTCTATATGCCTACCTGTTCCTCACTGAATTTAAGCATAAAATGCCAGCTTACCTTAGGTAGGTCTAACCATAACTGCAGGCCTTGTTTTTGAAGACCCCCATGTCATGTAAAAAGTTGGTTAAATGTAAAGGAGTTCTAGAACGTCTGATGGATATTGTGAAATAGAAAATATTCAGAGGGAAATGGGGTGAAGGTGTGGGTAATGAGAGGTAAGAAAAATTGTGGTGGTAACAAAAGAAAATCAAAGCTTATGTATTTAGGGGGGTGGGAGATTGGGGAGGGTAGGAGAATGGAAAAAATGAGTATTAAATCATGTGATATACTGGAACATAGTCTCAATATTGACTGTGATCATGTGTATATACAATGTACCAATAAAGACTCAAAAAAAAAGAAAATGAAAAAAAGCTGGTTAAATTTACTATGCTTTTCCTTTTAAAATCTGTCTCTCATTATAGAGATGTCAATTACCACCCTTGCGATGGAAGAGAAAAAGATATTATAGCCCTGTGGGGTAAAGACACATGGGGAAAATTCCACATGGCTATCAAGACCTAGGTTAGATGTGCCACAAGCCAAAGGACACTGGTACGTGCAAGGGGGAAAAGGACTCCTCCCTGGTGCTTCAGAAGTCACGTAGTCTGCCAAGACACTGAGTTTAGACATCTGGCCTCTAGAACTGAGCAATCACCTTTCAGTAGTTCCAGGAGCATCGTGGTATGTGATATTGTTAGAGGAACCCTAGGACACTAATAATCCACTGAAGACTCTTTTCCTTTTTATAAAAATAATTTTTCAGATCTCTATTCAATCATTACAGGAGTCTTCCCATTTAACTTCCTAGTTAGTTTAATTCCCATTGTTAAGAATATTTATAGAAACAAGTTTTCCTTTGTACAGTTAACAAAATTGTAGTTCTGTGTATTTAATTTTTAAATTTAGTAACTACTCTTTAATTTCTAGTCTACCTTAATCTCTTTCAATGATTTATTTTATCTCTTCATTGTTCTCAACATGTATATAATCTTTCTTATAGTATATTCTATATTTGTTAAAACAAAAATGAATAATGTATCATTAAATGCTGAAGGCATAGAAATGAAATTAGGTTTAAATACAAAAATGTAAACAAAAGCACCTAATAACTGTATGCACAAATAGTCATTACTATTGTATTTCATTATGAAATCACTATCCAGGAACTAGTAGAGATAATTTTAGAGAGCATATTGGGTGGATTACACAGTTAGAAGGATGGTAATGGAATTTCTTTATCTTTATGAGTTTTACAACTTAATCTTCTTGTTGTATTGATCTGAGGCACTAACATATTACTGAAACTAGGGATGTACTGTATCCTGTAGAGACTTGAAAAGTGTGTTGTTCATGACAATGAACCACTCATATGAAATGATTCAGGGCTTAAAATTTTCAGTGATACTAATCTCTAGATTCTAGCCTAATACTAAAAGTTGTATTCTATTTTTTTTGAAAAAAAAGTAACATTTTTATGTTACATTTATGTTACATTTTTATGTAACATTTAGGTAATTATGAAGGATTATGAAGGTAATTATG
The DNA here is from genome assembly GCA_004025085.1 of Thryonomys swinderianus. Taxonomy (NCBI): domain Eukaryota; kingdom Metazoa; phylum Chordata; class Mammalia; order Rodentia; family Thryonomyidae; genus Thryonomys; species Thryonomys swinderianus. Next base: position 1,783 of record PVIC010017047.1, read on the forward strand.
AAGGATTTGCATTTCTCGTCATTCTATTTTGGTTATATTATATGATTTCTGAATGTAAGTAGTGTATTGTTACTTATTTTGCATTTCAGTGGCTAATTAATAGTACTTTCTTTTTTGATATTAACTCTTTTCTTTTTCCATTCTGGAATTCGTGAAAATCTAAATTGGAATTCCTCTCCCAAATACTCCATTTCCCCTGCCAAAATACTCTCCCATTATTTTGTTACTGTGAATTATGTTTTTGTTCATTACAGTTTCACCAATTTGTTTTGCCTAAGTATTTTAATCTTATGATTCTAGTAAGAAGGTATTAGTGGTTTGTAAGAAGTACTTCTAGGTAATTATTAGATGATTAAAACTATAAATACTTTGTTGATGGAACCATTTGTTTATAATATAAAGCTCTTTGGGAATTTTTGTTGTTTATGTATACAAGTTTAGAATATTAGCAGTGTGTTTTGGCAGCCATAGGCATTTGTATTTTCAGTTTTTTAAAGAACAAAATGACAAAGTGCAATTTGAAATGTTGATATTGATGATATAATTGTCACGAGCAACTGCTGTTACAGGGTGTATCTTAAATATCCTTTAAAGGGCTTTCTGCTAAAGGGCTGGTCACTAGCCTGTGGTACTACTGGGAGGTGGTGGAACTTTTTGGGGGATTAGTGGAAGGTTATTTGCTACATACCACTGAATTAGATCATGGGACTTCATCCTTCCTGTCTCTCTGTCTTTGCTTCTTTACCATTACAGGGTGAACTGATTTCTACTCTCTGCCTTCTGTCTCTGCCATGAGATACTGTCCTACTACAACCCTGGGACCTTTACCAGGAACTAAAACCCTTGAAACCATAAGCCAAAGTTAAATCTTCCTCTTTCATGAATTGTTCATCACCTTTTAGCTGACAGACACAACTCTTTTAAGAGAATTTTCTGGTGACCATTAACAATACTTAGATCTTGAAATTTGAGGAAGTTGACCAAGTTTTAGCAACAGCTGCAAAAAGGTGTTATCAGCATGAACTTTTTGCATATAGAACCATCAGTTCTTTATTGAAGATGTGCCTTCTAAATCCAGCAGAAATGCTATAGCAAGTCACACTTTGAGACATCCTGGAAAAGGATAATCATTTAGAGAGTGAAATCCTAGGTTTATTTTATTTTTTGAAACAGGGTCTCTCTTTGTAGTTTAGGCTGGCCCTGAGCTCACTATGGAGCCCAGGCAAGCCTCGAACTCAGCAATCCTCCTGTCTCTGCCTCCCGAGTGATTACAGGCATGAGCCACCACACCCGCCCGGCACTGTGGTATGTGGTATTGATGGCTGGTGGGTGTGAGTCACCACGCCCAGCATTGTATGTGATTACCAGGGATCGAACTCAGGATCTTGTGCTTGCAAGGCAGGCGCAGGAAGCACTGAGCTAAATCTCTGGCCCTGAAATCCTAGTTTTGACCCTCAGTCTACTGGTCATTCCATCTGTAGATTTTTTTTCTTTTTTATTATTTACATGCATAGCACTATCTTTATTTGTAAAATGAAACTCAACCTTGTGAACAGACTGTTAGAAAGATTAAGAGTTTTTAGAAGAAAAAGCCTTGGAAACAGAATAAACAAAAGTTGAGGTTACTACAATGTTGATTTCTATTTTCAGGATAGCAAAAATGGCAACATTTACTTTCACTCTACCGAATTTAGGTCTACAGATTTAACTTCTTTGTCATAGGGACGTACATTACCAAATATGACTTTAATGCTATAAGATTGGTGTTGTAATGAGCTCATGTTAATAGTGATCACCTGAGGAAGCCCTGTACAGATTCCGTGGGGTCCAAAGCCAGGGGCAGAGTGAGTGCCGGGAACAAAACGGGCGTTCACGGCCGGTTTCCCCCAGTTCCGTTTCTGATCTAAGTGAACAGATAAATTGAAGTTCTTAATTTGCAAATAATAGCTGTCATTTGGGGGGGGGGGAGAAAAGTGAGTTTAAAACTAGGAATTGAAGCTCCTGGCAGCTTTGATCAGTTTTATAAATGGATATTTTTTAAAGTCATTAAACCGGAGAAATTACACTGTGATATAAAGGACCCATGTCAGAGAAAAAAAAAATATTAGAAACAATAACCACGACTACAAGTGCAAATATTAAGCCCACTGTTAAAATTAACAAACTATTATCCCACTGCAGATGCCAGGATATCTGTTGCTCTAAATAGTCACATCCACCTTGGGCACTTGGCTATTCATGTTATGATAAGAACTGATAGTTAATGCAGACACAAAATACTGAATACTGAAAAACACCTGATTTCTCTGAAAAACATGTTTGGTGTAGTAGGAGGTAGAGCTGCTTACTGTTCCTGCAGATGAGTTAGCAAATATCCGTTCACTCACCATTTTAGTTTTTACCAGAATAAATCAAACAAATATGATCAGTATTCACTTGTAAGTTGAAACCATCCCATGTGCTTTTAGATCAGATTGTGGACACTTGTGTTTTGTGTATCAAATGTTTGCAGTGAACTATGTAAAGGATCAAAAATCTCTTCATGGCTAGGCGTAGTGGCTACGCCTGTAATCCCAGCACTGAGGAGGCAGAGACAGGAGGATTGCTGAGTTCGAGCCTTGCCTGGGCTACATAGTGAGCTCAGGGCCAGCCTGAACTACAAAGTGAGACCCTGTCTCAAAAAAATAAAAAAAAAAATAAATAAAAATCTCTTCACATTTAAGCATCTAAGTTTGGAGAGCACTGTTAATTTAATCCAGCCCATATTTAAAGCATCAATACTTCACTTACAGAATGTTGACATTATTGAATCTTTTATATAAATAATACCAGTTTTAATGATTGACATTAGTGAGAGTTTAGCTTTGCTTGTTCTGAAGCCATGAAAGATTGCTTAGAAATGTACCCGGTGAGTTATTGTGGGGTTTATATAGATAATTAGATATGTTTCCTTGTAAACTACCATTTAACATTAAAAAAAACCATTTCTAGTGTTTTCACTGAATTTTCAGCAAAATAGCTAATTCTGTTTGCCTTTCCTTTTAGCTTTTAACTTTTCACTACTATTTGCACCTCAATTATCTTTATGATACTTTTTCTTGATTACTGTATTTAAATAATCACTTTCTATAATCCAAAAGAGTGATCAGTTATATTTTAAAAAGAAATTAATATTTAAATTAAAATTTCTAGAGATTATTCTTATAAGGTAAAATAGAAGAAAATGTAAATCTCAGAATTCTTATAGCAGCAAACAGAATTTTTTCCTACATATTCCCTATGTATAATTTATTATCATCCTAAAAGGAATGCCCACCTTTTTGAAGCAAAATACAATTTGATTTTTTTTTTTTGAGACAGGGTCTCACTTTATAGTTCAGGCTGGCCCTGAGCTCACTATGTAGCCCAGGCAAGCCTCGAACTCAGCAATCCACCTGTCTCTGCCTCCCGAGTGCTGGGATTACAGGCGTGAACCACCACGCTCAGCACTGTGGTATGTGGCATTGATGGCTGGTGAGTGTGAGTCACTATGCCCAACATTGTATGTGGTTACCGGGATCGAACTCAGGACCTTCTGCTTGCAAGGCAGGTGCCAGAACCACTGAGCTAAATCTCTAGCCCACAATTTGATTTTTTAACAGTGTCTTTCAAACCTGAAACATTTTAGTGTGCCTTGCTGTATTTGTATCAATCATTTATAAACTGTCTTTTCAGAATGAGGGTATCCAGAGATAGAGCTGTGTTACATCATTCATTTTAAACTAATTCAAATATTTTTGACTATCTCTAGTTATTTTAAAGTCCACAATTATTTAATTCATTCTTTGGCTTCCTATTATCAATAACAACGATAGCAATACATAGCGATAGTCTTAGGTTTCTGTCTCTCTGGCAAAATCAGTGTAAAGGAGGAAAAGTGTATTTCTCTCTCCAGTTTCAGAGGATTCAGTCTGTGGTTGGCAGACCTCTTTGCTTTCAGCCTGTGCTGAGGCAGAAACCCCATGGCAGAAAGGAATGGTGGGAAAAAAATTATTCACATCTTGGTATACAGGCAAAAGCACTGTGAAGCGGGAAAAGCTGGAGAAAAGAGTACAGGGATCAGATGTAGTCCCTAATATCACATCCCCATGAGCCGTTCCCTCTGACTAGGCCCCACTTCCTGAGTCTCCATTATCTTCCAGTTACACCATCAAATCATTGTTTCATTAAAGACTTAAGCTACCGTTAAGGTGGGATTACCCAGTGGTAAGTAGAAATACCTATAGACACAGTCTCTTAGTTCCTGGTGCCCTTCTGAATCCAATCAGAATAAATACTTCTATACCATCTAGAATAGTCATCTATAGTCATTCAGGTCTGTAAAGAAGCAACATAACAAGGAAGGTGCATATTTTATACTTCTGTCTTAACAATGAGCTATGGAAAATGAGGTATTTTTTTTTCTTTCGCTAGATCTCTTTACTAACTAGCTCAAAATTTTGTTGGTTGAAAAGATTTCACACATCCAAACAACCAACTCAACTTCTCTGAAGATGAAAATAAATTTCTTCTGGCAAGATTTTGACCTTTCTAACTAAACTTGCCACCTTTTCTTCCCCTTTGAATCTAGGAGGCAAACTTACGTTTTCTTTCTCAATTTTCATCTTCTAGTGTGAGAAAATAAGGTGAAAAGCAAACTCCAGATCCCAAGACACGCAGGCAACTCATTCCGTGCTATTTCCTTTTGGCCATGAGATTTCCCCGCTCGCTATCAGGAACAAACAGTTTCAGGGAGCAATCTTTGCAGTGTTAATAGCGTATGGCATTTACAGTCTCAGAAGCTCAGACTTTCATCTGAAGTTTCCCTCTTCAATAACCCGAGGCTTCTGGATGTTATCACTCCATCCCCGGAATACAGTGTTCCTTTTACATTGTTCTTTGACTTTCTTTCCTTCTTTTTACCTCCTCCTTTTTTTGTGATAAGGTACATTTGGATTTCTTCTTTGTGAACAAGCATTGGTACAGAATAAAATCTCAGAAATATTTCAAAGCTGTTGTTAACGTGCAAATGTTGTGGACACTTCTTAATAGTATTTCTTTTTATTTCCTGACACACATTTGCTATAGAAGTTAGTGATCACATAGGAATTTTCTTTTGCACAGTAACTGGAAGATAAAATCTTCCAATTAGTTACATTATAGTATTAGTTACAGTATAGTATTAGTGGAAAATAATGCTAGGGGGAGAAAATTTGGAGTACATATAGGTTGTTTCCTTCAATTTAAAATGCAAAATTTGTGGTGTAATGAAGTGTCTTAAATGATTTGGCTAAATACAAGAATATTGATAAAAATAAATATTAACATGTTAAATTCTTGAGAATGCATTCTGTTTAGAACTTATGCTCTGATGCCATTCTCTTGTCAAAGGGGTACTTTTCTCATTATTTCAGCTTTATTTTTATGTATTAATGATTTCCTAATGTTTTTCAGAAGGAGCAAATATTCAGGGAGACTAATACAAAGACAAAAATAAAGATTTTTCCTAGTTGCTGTTATTCATATTTATATTTAGTTAATTGAGAAGAGTTATGTTGGCTTTGATATTGTGATTTTCATGAAAAGACTGCTCTACTTTTTCAGATTTTATGAAATTAGTATAAATGTGTAACTGCTATATTTTTAAAAAGTAACTTAAAACTAGGCAATTTATACCTTGAAAAGTTCTTTTGCTGGTCATTATTTTAGCTGCTTGTATTATACAGTTCTCTTAGCAAACAAACAAACAAACAAACAGATGATATTAACTTTTACTGTTGTGTAGGAACCAGCCTATGAGCTGGATTCAAACTTGACCAAGGACTGGTGGAGATGAAAAATAAAAAGACGCAGAAACAAATTAAAATCTGGGGGAGTGAGGGGTATATGTTTCCCTTCAGCATAGAGCCTCAAATGACCGGTGCGCTATGGCACGGGCACGAGCGAGTAGAGTTCTACAGGATTCGTCTGTCTCCCGCCCTCCCCAGTACTTCTCTGGGGAAACAACTGAACCTCAGGTGTTTTCACTTTCCCCTGCAGCGTGGAAGCACATGTGCGGGCCCTCTTTCTCCTCAGTGCTTACCAAGGAGGCCCGTTAGGCCCCATTCATCTCCCCTGAGCTCCACAACACTGTACTTTTCTTGTACTTTAATGGCGTAATATGTAAAATGATCTCCATGCTTTTCGTCATTATCTTTGAAATGTGTTGGTGTGAGATATACTGCTTTGGGCAATTGTTTAAATATAAGGAAGTTTGTTCAAGACATTGGACTTGAAGTGTTCTTTATGTGAGTTTAGGGAGGAGAAGTGGTAAGAGCTGGAAAGAAGAAACTAAGTCCCGAGCATAGAAAGAGAAGACCTGCAAGAACCAAGACATACGTGACAGGACTAGAAAGAGAGGAGCCAGAAAGCCAGTGCGGAGAGAAGTGGGAAGGTCCCCCACACCAGAATGAGCTCCTGAGACCAGCCCAATTTCACAAGGAGGCCAAGTGGGAGAAGTCGGACAGCCCTGGTGATAAACCATGGTCTGACATCGCTGGTCATCAGGGAAATTCACAATGTTTGCTAGATGTAAACACAGTGTGATGCTTTAGCTTAAAATCCTCCTACATGGCCGAACAGTTTAGAGGAGAAATTCACTGTGACGCTTGTCAGATGTTAGATGCCACAACCCAGATTATCACAGTCCATCTTAAAAGAGCTACTACTGTTTGAACCAGAGGTACTCTAGCAATCAGCAGTGAGAAAACAACCACACTTCAGATTCCTGGGGACACTCGGGTACTCTGCGCAGTGCCTGGGTTGGAAACAGGTGTGAGAACTTTATATACAGAAGGGAGCTTCATGTCACACTGAAAGGGGAGTTTAAGCAATTAAGGGCATGGCTCTCTGTCGCGCTGACTTGAGTCATAAAAAGTGAGGGCCATTGCTCAGCATTTTCTCAAAGGGCTCAGAGTCCCCTAAATTACTTGTTTTCCTTGTTGAGCCCTCCAGTGCAGGACTCAGGGGTCTGCTGAATTTCCCTAACCACCATCCTGTTTGGAGTGTGCCACTGCTTAGATGTGTGTAACATCCCCAGGTGCAAATACAGGGGCACTCGGGAGCAAGTAAGGTGATGCAACAGCCCTCACGTTCTGAAGTTAGCTGTGGAGAACAGAGAATCTCTTTTTATTGGAAGGGAAGACAGTACAACCTCTGGAGTAAATATAGCCCTGAGTCAGGGAAGTTACCATTGACTGGCCCCACCCAGAGCAGAAGATGGAACAGGCCTCTGTTCATGCAGCCTTGGCTATGGAGGATGGGAGAAAAATTGTGCTTCGGGTATTGATTAAATCACGGGGAAGCTATGGCCATCAGTGGATTTATACAGGCAAGAGTTCATAACTGAACATGTTGTCATGTTCATAGGGTCATAATGGAGGGGGCTTAATCACAAGAGAGTTGTCACGAAGCATGACCTGGGATGGTATATTTTTCCCAGGCCATCCCTTTTCTTCCAGTGCATTTTGGTTGTCATGGGTTTTATAACTTTCTTTCTCCATGTCTCTCTGCCATGGCATTGCTGTACTGGGATCAGTTGACCATGCATAGACTAGCCTGCTGAAATCATAAATCAAAGTGAACATTTCATCCTTTAAATTATTGGTCTTGTTAACTTTTCTTGACACAAAGTTTTGCTAATTTTTCAAGTCTAGGTTTGAAATTGTGTCCTTCTGACACAGCTTCCCAGAATGCTGGGATTATAGGTGGGTAGCATTATGCCCAACTGTAATTATACTTCAAAAGTTATCCAGTAAGCCACACTATAGGGTAAAATGTACATACTATAAAACATAGTCATAACACAACTAGTATATTTTCATAGACGACTACAATATTGTGGAACATGACTCATTGCAGAATATATATGTATTTTTTTAAATTTATTTTTGGAGCAAAGAAGGAACATCTGGTTTTATAGCTCATTCTTTTTCCTTGCTTTAAATTTATCATTTTATTTATTATTTTTAAATTTAAAGATTAATTTTTGTTTTGGTAATTAAGAAATATTTATATATTTATTTCAGATTCAATTATTATTTTTACCTCTTTCTTCAAAGATTGTATCTTATCTTATTTCACTGCTTAGTTTTTGTTGTTCTGACTGATTCCTATTCAGGAAATTTTGACTGTTTTGAAACAGGAGGAAGACACATCCTGGGGTCATTTTAGATCGATTTCCACCTGTAGGTAAATATGACTTGACAATGGTTAGATGTAATGAAAAGTCTACAACAGAATATTGATGGCCTGTCTTTCAACAACAGAAGAGCCATTGTAAAAACTTTTATTTCAACAGAATTCCCATGAACTAATTTAGTCTTATTGCACTTAGACGATCATAGAGAGTGGATGGGAGCTTGGCTTAAAATTAGGTTCAGGATGATGCTTTGTGTTTATGTTGAAAAATGAGCTCCAAGTGGCTCTTAACAAACCCTCTCTGCTTGTGCCATGGAATGAGATGAGTTCACTTTGGCCTGTATTCAGAAATGCAATTTTCTCTCTCTTACTACTGCAGGACGGTATTGTTGATATTAGTCTTTATCACTTGGTTAACTTGCTTTGAGGTCCTTGGTTATAACACTATTGCTTGAAAGCACAATGAGATTGTTCAAGAATGGAGGAATAAAGCATGGTTGAAAAGCCCTGGCATTAATTTTGCCCTGTGAGAAACGTTGACTATTAATCATGACTGTCAATTTGGCTAGATTAAGAATCGCCAGCAGATTAGTAAAGCACACTTCTGGATGTTTCTATATTTCCAGAGACAATCGCTAAGGAGACCAGCAAACTGAGAGAGGAAGACCCACCCTGGTTAAGGGTGGCACTATAGAATGGGCTTGCAGTCCAGATGAAATGAAATGAAAGAACAAGTTCAGCATAGTTTCAAAGTTCTAGTTGGCCTGAATGGGTGCAGCTTTAGCTATTGCTCTCCTGTGCAGATTCAGAATCCATTTCCTTCCTCCTTTCAAGTCAGATTCACACCCATGAAACCACAGGGGGCTTCCAGGCCCTCAGTCTAGGCTGGGGTTGCACAATCGATCCTTCTTGTTGGTAGCTTCTAGCTTCTTAGATTAAGCACCAACTGGGACTTTGGTTTCTCCAGCATGATGATGAGCTCTTCACGATGGGGTAGGTCTTCATGGCTATTAAGTAAATATTCTTATATTATATATGACATAATATTAAAAGTCTGATTTTCTGCAGTAAATGTAACAGGCTCTAAAGTACTCTGTAACCTAAAACAGAGCACCATTTCAAAACATGAACCATTACTAAGCAAATGGGAAACACAAACTGACCTTGAAAGATTTCGGTTAAATAACTCAATCAACGCTTACAAAATCAATATCAAATTTCAAACAAATGAGAAATTTTTACTTGTCATCTTTTAGGCAGAAACTTTATTATGCATAATTCCTTAAAATCTAAATGAATGATTAATGCAGATTTCACCATATAATATTTGTTATGCATAAAAATCCTAATAGAGGGGCCAGAGATTTAGCTCAGTGGTTCCAGCACCTGCCTCGCAAGCGCAAGGTCCTGAGTTTGATACCAGTAACCACATACAATGCTGGGTATGGTGACTCACGCCCACCAGCCATCTATACCACATACCACAGTGCTGGGCATGGTGGCTCACGCCTGTAATCCCAGCACTTGGGAGGCAGAGGCAGGAGGATTGCTGAGTTTGACGCTTGCCTGGGCTACATAGTGAGCCCAGAGCCAGCCTGAACTACAAAGCGAGACCCTGTCTCAAAAAAAAAAATCTTAATAGACAGGGAGAAATTTAAAGAATGTGACTTTTGAACTAATGTGACAGATATAAATCTATGGAAAAGTTAAGGTCATATAAAAAGTAATCTTTGTAAACTGTAGGATTCTGATGCATCGTTTTTAAAAGTTTTGGTAATGCTATGATACAAATTTATTGGTAGTTCTTTTAGAACAAATAAACTCATTTTAAAATTATAATAAAATCCCTGACTCTACTATTTATTTTTTATCAGAATATATAATTAATATCAAAAATATTAATGAGAACAGGAATAGATATCAGAAATGACAGAGAAACAAAAGTGAAAAACCATGGTGAGTTTTTAAAGTGAGGGCTTTGTTTCATTTTATATCTGTATATATCTAACATGAGTTTTTTTTAACTGATTGGTCTTTTATTTAGATGTTTTCCTAAAAAAGTCTTGTCTTTTTATAATGCACTGTATAGTAGATCAATTAAGCAATGTTTTTGTTTTAATGTCAGAGTTCTTCATTTTCCAAAACTGTTTTCATTTTTTTTTGAGGGAGGAGATCATTTTGTTATTATTGTATTTCCTAGATCAGCTAGAATAAAAATGCTGAACAAGTAATAGTCAAGAATTTGCCTAATGACTGATTTGGTTGGTGATCCCTATGAGTTCCATTTGGTAACAAATCTGCCCATTCATTATGCACAAAAGGAGAGCCTGAACATTCTCTTGCTGTTAGTGATGTACTTGGCCTTCCTTCTCAGGTGCCCTGGGACACATTTGCCAGTGATAGTCCAATTACATGTTAAGTCCAAGGTAATGTGCTGTATATCACTGTTACCATGGCGATGGGGTCCAGGACAGGTCTCTAGGTTCCTGTGCTTCACAAACCAAGAATTGGACTTGACCCATAATGGCAAGGAAAAGGCAGCAAAATCTGTTAAAGCAGCAGTTGGCTCAGAGCAAATAGGCTTGGGCCTGTAGAGGGAAAACCCCAGAGGCAGATGGTATAGGAGTTTAAAGGTCATGGCAGCTCCAGTGATCTTCCTTTTGGGTTCTCTCAGAGCATGTTGGCAATATGGTTGCTGTGTCACTTCAACCGCAGCTGTCGTACATGTCCTGTCCCATAATTACCATTATAATTTGATGTGCAAGATGCATTCCATATTCATGAGCCATATGCACGTTAGGCTCCGAATGGAGAAAGGTTACTGCATCTCAGGCCAGCAAGTATGGTGTGCATGAGTCCTGTTTTGGCACTTGGGAACTTTCCAGAGCAGCCTTGGGGGGTCTTTGCTTCTCTCATCTGCCTCTGTGTCATAAACTGTAAGAGGAGGGTAGAGGGTTGGCCCTGGGCCTGGGATGCCGCTGAGGTGCAGGTGAGCAGAAGGCAGAGGTCCAGCAGCGAGTGGAATGAGGAAGCCCAGAGCCCCAATGGAATTATTTATGTGATTGCTCTATGCCCATCTTCCTGTTCCCATTCATTTTTCTGAAATGAGGGTGCAGAGAGAAAAAGGCAAGAAAGGTATGTCTGATGCTTTTCCTTGTGGTGACTTGCTAATAATTTAGATAATATTTTTCAGGTCAAAACAATTACTGTACCAAAAAATAGAAAAGGATGACAGATGATACACATAAATGTTCCTTGTTGATTATGGTTTTGAGGCGATTAAGAAGAAAATGAGAATAGTTCATCTGTCCCTCTATTCATTTCACTTCCAAATAATGACAGCTATTTATATTTTATATCGACTTGGTTTGTCACAAACCAAAGTACATGTGTACGTATTTATTTATCTATGTTATATCTCATATGCTTATCTATTGCACTACATTACTTATTTATATCTATGTTTATTTGTATGTGTTCTATAAACAAATATATACATTACATATTTGTTATGGAACTATTTAGAGATTCTGGTTAATCACTTAAATGTATTGGAGGACTTCATTTTGAGTAATCCTACAAAGTTACTTTTGAAAGCAGGATTTTACATGTTATCAAGATTCTATGGAAAATTACAGCTGTAGTTTGTACCAACTCTTGCATTTTTTCATGTTTTATTCTTTAGTTAGTTTACATGCTTGGAAGAATCTTTTTTATTACATATTATATTCTTTTGATACTGATAAAAAGTAAGCTTGCAACAGCTGCACCAGGTAGTTGGGGAATCGGTGAACCGTCAAAGGTCTGGAGTTGCCTGCCATGGCTGGTGCTAGTCTGCACCCCCAAAATGGAATGTTCTGGAATTCTAAAGAATCTGAGCCAAAAGTTAGGGTTTGTGCTAGATTCCTGGAGGAACAACAGAGGAACATCCAAAGGTGCTGGCAAAGACTAGAGCTCCAAAGAAGCCAAAGGAAAGGTTATTTGTTGGTCCAAACCACAGCCAGGGTCATTTTTATCTCCTCAGTTTGTAGTTTCCATATCAGTCTCTCATAGAGAGCCAGAACGTCGAACCACTTATCTGCTACACATTTCTCAGTCGATCCAAACTGACACCTTGATTAGCTATCACAATACACAACTATGTGTAAAACTATCTATGCCTATATATCTGTATTGATATATATGTATGAACAGACATATGAGAGATGAGTAGCTAGCTAGCTAGCTAGACCCAAAGGCAAGTAATTAGGACTGGCGATTTAGCTCAGTGACACTGCCATCTACCTTGCAAGCATAAGGGCCTGAGTTTGATCCCAGGTATTGCCAAAACAAAAACTAAACAAAAGCAAAGATAGATACATAGATAGATGGTTGGTGTAACGACTACTTGCATTGCTCAGAAGAATTTTCCCATTATATTTTTGTTGATATGTGTGAGCTTCCTTAGTTTTCAGCTTCCAGGTCATGTATTTTGAATTTTAAAGCTGAAATAGCCTTTCTTCTTATTTCCCAAAACTCTCTACGTCTATCCTAGATCACGACCATGGAAATTAACACTTACATTGGAGGAAATCATGAGTATTCATTGTTATAGTTTAGTGAATCTGACCTACAAGAGGTTGGAAACTTATTGCAAGATTTTTAAATGAAAAAGGCATGTGATTGCATGTGTATTTTATATGGACTACAAGGGCAGTAACACAGAGTATGATAGAATATGCCCTGGTCTTGCTAGTGTTGTAATATTCCTGCCTATAAAATAATCATCATAATTCTAACTTTCTGCTTATTAGGGAGGGAAAATATTGAGCACAGTGCCTGGGAAACTAATTATTCAATTAGTTTTAGCCATTAGCATTGTTAATTTTAAAATGAAGGAAGCTCCTACATGGAAGTATTAACTGTGGTGATGGAAAGAAATAGGTCAAAGTAAGAAAACACTTAAAAGGTTAAGAGGAAACGACAGTTAAAGCAATGAAAAAGTTAAATATAATAAATAATAAGATTTCTTAGGAGCTATTGGGATAAGAAATATTACACCATTTATTTCAAACTAGAGTCACTGGAACTTTTGTTCCAAATTGTTTCTGTTTTTTTACACATAAACTTAAAAATTTACAAACTCACTTTGCATTAGTTATTCATTTGTATTTTATTAGAATTACATTGTTATCCACAGTTTGTTTCATTTTAACTTCACAGGTGAAATGAACTATAAAATCTCATTAATTATGGGAAATTCTTTTCAAGAGCTGGTAGGATCTATCTGACATAACACACATTGTAAAACATGAAAGACAACAGAAATTTATTAAAATATTATTTGTTAAAATAATTGAGCACTATTTATAAAAGTAGTAGCATGTTGAAACCTAACATGGTCATTGACTTCAGATATCTAGGTAATCTGTTTGCCTTTGGAATTTTAGAAAGTCATTGTAACTTTACTTTTACATGTTTAGCAAGTAAACAGAAAGGCCAGGTACAAAATGTGCAAAGATTTGAACAAATATCTCACCAGAGATGTCTGTACCAACAAGCTGATGAAAGAAGCTCATAGGTAATTAGGAATTCAGAAACTGGTAGTGTTATACGAGTGCATATCTGTTTAGAATGACTACAACCCAAAGCACTGATGGCCTCAAATTGTGTTAAAGGATGTGGAAAATCAAGAACTTAGTCATTGCTATTCTGGAAGGCAGCTGGCAGTTTCTTATAAAAACAAACATATTCATTATATATAATCCAGAAATTCTTGGTACTTATATGACTATGTTAAAAAAATATACACATGCAAAATGTCCCCTTAAATACTTTTAACTGCTTCACTCTTAACTGCCAAAACTTGTGAACAAATGAGATACTCCTCAATAGATTGAGGGAAAAATAATAAAAACAAAATCTGTACTATATTCACACAGTGAAATATTATTCAGCATTAAAAAGAAATGAGCTATGAATCCAGGAAAATATATGAAGGAAATTGTAATGCCTGCTATTAAGTAAAATACACCAGTCTGAAAGGTAGCCTACTCTGTTATTCTTGTATGAAACATTCTGGAAAGGGTGAAACTCTGGAGTGAGTACATAGATCGATGATTGCCAGGCATTTCTGTACAGGTAGAGAGGAATAAATAGTAGAACATTACATAGGTGTGTGTGTGTGTGTGTGTGTGTGTGTGTGTGTGTGTAGCCAGGAACTGAACCCAAAGCCTTGCCCATTCTGGGTAAGTGCTATGCCACTAAGCCATTTCTCCAATTCAGGAGAGAAATATATATGTGTTCCCATAAGGAATACTATTCATTACATGTTTGTCAGATCATACAAGACACTACACAAGAGGGAAATCTGTTCACTGAGGACTTTATAGTAATAATATGTATTGATACTGGTTCATCAGCCTAAAAAATATTCACAAAAAATGCAACATAGTGGATGGAGCTCAGAAAGGCAAATATATGGGAACTCTGTATTGTATTATCAAGATTTTTTGTAAGCATGGAATTGTTCAGAACAGTCTAGTAATTTTTTAGAGGTCAATATTTCTATCCTTCTAAACTCCTAACTGTCATAGGGATTAAGAAGTTTGAATGGTGTATAATATGTCAGAAGTGAGGAAATCCTGTTGTAGTTAATCTCTATGATCTGTCATCTATCAATCAAAACTTACACTGTTTAGGAAGTTTTCTTGTTTTTTTATGTTAAATAATAACAGGAACAGGAAAGTCTGCATTCTTCTGGAAATATTTGTGCCTAAAAATAGGAGTAATATTGGTATATTTATCAAGTTTTAGTTCACCCTGATGTAATCATGAATATAAATATTCCACCAAAAAATTATACACCAGGGAAAGAAAGTTGTATAAATACTTTCATACTAAGTTTATTGAGAGAACTTACGACATTGATAGGTTATTTTCAGTCTTTACAATTACAAGAGGTGGTCAACATGGTGGCCATTAGCTTCCTGACATTTATTACTTATTACTACTGGGAACTGCTAAAGTGTGCATACTTTTCTCGGCACACTCAGTATGAAGTGGTTCCTCGGTTCAGGAGCTTAATTCCTTTGATGATTACAAGTTTAATTCGGTTCTCATCCAGTTCGGTCTGAGACCTGAACAGTGGATATGATATGATATGATATGATATGATATGATATGATATGATATGATATGATATATGATAAAATATACACATAAAGACAGATAAGAAAAAAGAAAATATAAACAAGTATAGACAATTAATCTAAACATATACATTGACTCAGTAAAAGTGTCTTACAAGTTTTATATGTCCTTTGGCCTATTAGTCTGCTTTTAAATCTGCAATCTGATAATTTATTTCCTAAGGACTTATAAGATAAATAAATAAGCTCATTTGCATCTACAGGTGTTCGTATCAAAGAAAGTATGACAGTTTTTATAGAATGGGAAATTTCCATAGGAAATTTGGTGTGGGAATGTAATGAGGGGAAGGAATAAATATGATTCAGAAAGAAAATAAAACAGTATGTATAAAGGGGGTGGGGAGGTGTGGGTGGGTAGGGATATGGGTAAAAATGAGAATTAACTTGTGTCATAGACTGGTACAAATTCCCCAATGTTATACGTGATTGTGAGATGTAT
>PVIC010017047.1:17707-33180 GCA_004025085.1 Thryonomys swinderianus
GGAACCACTGAGCTAACCCTCCGGCCCCACCCCGGCATTCTTACACAGACTCTTGATCCACCATTCTGATTTAGCTCAAGTGGTGCCACGCCTACCTTGATTCACCCTTCCAAGGTCTACAGGTGCTTCCTTGAAGAAAGTTCTATGTTGAATCTAAGTACCAGTTTCAGGCCAGAGATTTAGTTCAGTGGTTCCAGTGCCGGCCTAGCAAGCACAAGGTCCTGATTTCGATCCCCAGTAACCACATACAATGCTGCGCGTGGTGACTCTCGCCTACCAGCAATCAGTACCACATACCACAGTGCTGGGTGTGACGGCTCATGCCTGTGATATCAGCACTCGGGAGGCAGAGACAGGAGGATTGCTGAGTTTGCAGCAGATTGCCTGGACTACATAGTGAGCTCAGGGCCAGCCTGAACTACAAAGCGAGACCCTGTCTCAAAACGAACAAATAAATACCAGTTTCTTTAGTCTTTCAATGTCTGAATGGTTGTTATAAATATGCATGAGAAATGCTATTTTTTAAATAATTTTTTTCTGATCAGGTTTGAGATTCTTTGAAGGGAACAATACTTTTACTCATAACACACACATATATACTTGCAATATTTAGTTTTTAATTAATGAAAGTCAATTCTTAGAGAAGAGATTGGTCATAGACCTACCTAATAAATACATATTTTCAGTTCTCCTCATAGCTGATAAATTTAAAAAGCCATGCCACACAGGGAAGATTTCTGCACTGGGTCATCTGTCCAACCTTTTTAGAATTTGACAAACAGATTTGTGTAAATTTGTGCATAACAGTTTGGTTTAGGAAGAAGACTTTAGAAAAATCTGTAAACTTAATGGAAAATTCATTAGGTCTGCAGTTAAAGATAATGAACCAATTAGATCATAGTTTAAGGTAGGATAGGTGCATAAAAATTTTTACTTACCTGGTGATAGAGTTGTATGGTTTCTCTCAGTCAAAATCTATCCCATTTCTGGGACAGAATTCACCTTCTCTCAAGTGTAAGTACTATAATTTTATTTACCTGCCTTCTTACATAGCATCATTTCTCCAAACAAAATTTATAATTTTAATACATATTTTTGAAGACGTCTAATTAAGTATGGTGACACATTTAAAAAGAAACTCAGAAACTCCCTCACACACAAAAGTTCAAAATTCCAAGCTTCCAAAGTTTGCCTTTTTTTCACTGCAAGGCTGAAACTCCAAAAGAAGTTCAGACTCTTAAAACTGCTGCTGTAAAATCTTTTGTAGTTTAATCAAATGAAAAATGTGAGAAATATAAAACCATCTTTTTCTTTTATGTCTCTAAATTCCAACTCAAAACTACAAGTCCTTATTCCACTATTGCTTTTATATTCATAATAATCCCGCATTACACCCTGCTCTGATTTCCCCGCTGAACTACTTCCTCTCCTCTCAACAAGAAATCTTTGTATCTCAATTGCCTTAAATTAAACTTTCTTCAGATTGGACCAAGGTCCTTATGTCTGATTGTAAGCTCAATTTGATTTTTGCAAAAGCTTTTCAAAGCCTTGACATGAAGGAATGATGTTCATAGAAGAATTTGGAATGGTTCTGGGAAGACATAGAATTTCATATTCTATATCAACGTTTTAAAAGTATTTAGGCCCTTGAGTGCAAGCAATTAGATGGAAAATACAAATGCAGATGTTGCTGCCTTGATAGTGGTAGGGGGAAACCTTTCCTTCGTGTCAAAGCACTAGGGCCTGAGTTCAATCCCAGGGTATTGCACAAACAAAAGCAAAACAAAAACAGATAGATACATAGATAGATGGTTGGCATAACGACTACTTTCATTGCTCAGAAGAATTTTACCAGTATATTTTTGTTGATATGTATGAGTTTCCTTAGTTTTCAGCCTCCAGGTCATGTATTTTGAATTTTAAAGCTGAAATAGCCTTGACTTAAAAAAGGCAACTGAGCTAAAATTTCTTCTTTTCCACAAAATTTTGTTAGTGCTTAATTAATCATAGTTTATATACAATTTAAGTTTATGGAAGATTTATTACGTTTTGCTTCAGAGAGAATACTGAGATTCTGAAGCTTTGGAAGAAGCAGATATAAACAGATATGTTTGACATCTAGTTGAAAGTAAGGTAAAATTATTTAGTATTAAGTTTTATGTTTACCTGGCCAGGAGATTAAGGTTTCCTTACTTTTTGATTTAAACTTAGGTGCTAGAGGTTGAGTTTTCTCTAGTGTGCTTATTATTTTCCTCTACTATCCTTTTGTTTCTGCGTCATCTTTTCTTCGAACAGAATCTGTTCCCTTTAATTCCATGATTAATGTACAGGCATTCTGGTGTAAACCCTGTTACTGTGGCAGTAAAAGTTTGAAGAGTCTCTGTATTCTATCATCTCATTATATTTCTATGATCTGCAAGGGCTGTGATTTTCAGTTGAGTTTCTTACCTTAAAAAAATAAAAAAATAAAAATAACAAGCAAATAAACAAACCCAAACCTCGTGTAAACAGAAGGCTGCATTTGTCTATTTGCTCTTTCCCCAGGAAGAAAAGACCATGGCATTTCCTTTAAGGGCGGGACTTAATGAACACAGAGCACTTTGGCCACTTATTGGTTAGGCTTTGAATCTAGATCACCCCTGTTGAAAGGTATTACTTCCACAGAGGTGGGATTTTGGATGGTGATTGCATTGTGGCAACACTTGTAGTTGGCTGTATATTCAGAGGCAGGGAGTGATTGGGGCTGAATAACTGGAGACATGATCCTGAATAGTCTTTTTTTTTTTTTGAGACAGGGTCTTGCTTTATAGTTCAGGCTGGCCCTGAGCTGACTCTATAGCCCAGGCAGGCCTCAAACTCAGCAATCCGCCTGTCTTTGCCTCCCGAGTGCTGGGATTACAGGCGTGAGCCACCACGCCGGCACTGTGGTATGTGGTATTGATTGCTGGTGGGCGTGAGTCTCCATGCCCAGCATTCTATGTGGCCACTGGGGATCAAACTCAGGATCTTGCGCTTGCGAGGCAGGCGCCAGAACCACTGAGCTAACCCTCTGGCACTGAATAGTGTATCTTACTCCCTGGTCTCCTTTCTCTTTCTGCTTCTTGCCAATCATGATGGGAACTGCTTTCCTTCATTCTAGGACCTTCTACCATCTCATTTCTGTATTTCAGCCTGCAGACCATATATTGAAACTTCTGAAAATGTGAGCCAATATAAACTTCTCTTTTAAGGTATAAGTGTCAAGTATTGTGTCCCAACAACAGAAAAGTGACTGAAACATACTTTGGTATAAAAATGGAGTCATTACTATGATTACCTGATTATATGGTTAGAAGTCTTCGGAAGTTGATTAAGAAAATTTGGAAATGTTGAGTAGAGAATCTCTGGTATGCTGCAGACAGAGATTGATGGGCAATATCGGTTAAAATTTGGAACCAGAATGCTAATACCAATGCAGGTGGTAAAGACCAGGACCGTGAGGTTCCAGCTGAGCCAAGAACTCCTTTAGAATTTAGACCAAAGGCCACATGTGTTATATCTGGCAGAGAATGTGTAGGTATTTCTGCCCATGTCCTGAGACTTTGTGGAAGGCTGAGATTGAGGGTTGACTACTAGTGACAGCAGTGAGGACTAGTTAATCTCATTGAGAAAATCTCAAAGCAGACCAATATCCAAGCTATGCCATGGGTAATTCTGGCTATCTGCAAAGTTTGGGCAAAGGATAGCATGGTTGTTAAAAGTTAGAATTAAAGAAACTAAGCCCTTTGCATCTAGACAAAAGGAATGAAGATTTAAAGGCATCTTAGGATCATTAAACTTCATCCTTCACTGGCTCAAGTGTTTAAGTGTAAAGGTAAATACTTTTGAAAATCTTTGCTTTGAATAGAAGAGCCCAGCACAGTCTTCTTAAGAAGGGCCGCCTAAAGATTGGAGGCTCAGAATTCTGCTCATAGTACTCCTCCATCAAGGCAGTGAGTGGCCTTGGTAACTACAGCTAAAGGGGACCCAGGCTCTGCTCAAACTGGTGGTGGGCCTTGATATGATCTGTTTAGTGATGGTTTTTTTGACATGTAGAATGCGAGGCTTCAGCCCAGATTTCCAAAGCAAACCCAAAAGGCTAAGGAGAATGTCTGTGATAGGGAAAGACACAAAATGACTCAAGATAAAGCTGAGATTCCAGGAACTTAAAGATGCCAGGAACATCAAACTCTTGTGAATAAAGCTACAGGTGATGAGTGAAGCCAGCTCAAGAAAGAAGCCATGAGGGACGCCATTGGCAGTGGCACAGAAGCAGAGCTGCCTGAGCTCTTTGGAGCTAACATCTGGCCACACTTTTCCCCAAGTTCTGGATATAGCAATACAGAATTTAATTTCTTTCTCTGGTCCCATTCCTTTCTGTCTTACTGTTTGGAATAGAAATGTTTATCCTGTGCCACTGTGTATTGGAAGTATTTAACTTTCTTATTGATTTTCCTAGTTTTTCATAGCTAAGCATTTGGTTCAAGTCTCAGAGGAGACTTTGGTCTTGGACTTTCAACAGTGCTGAGACTGTCAACTTGTTACCTCTTAGAGATTCATTAAATGAGTTTCTTTTCTGTAAAGAGAAATGAATCAATGATTATTTAGGGGGGAAGAGATAGAATATCATGGTTTGGACCTAGATTGTGTCCCCAAAACCCTGATACACTCATGCTTGGGACTTTTGGAAGACAATTAAAGTATATCTTCACTGTTGATGATATGTTGTACAGACTGCATAGAATCAGTGAGTGGAGAATTATCTGGAAAGCTTTGCTTTCTTCCTGGCTCCTCCCATCTCTCTGTGCTTCCTGGCCACCATGATGTGAACAGATTTCCTCTGTGCCAGGTGCCTTCTTTACAGACTCAGACTTTTGAAACTATGAGCCAAGTGATCTTCTCTTTTCCACTGTGGGTGTCAGAAATTGTATCCTAGCAATGGGGAAGTGACTAAGACATTATCAAAATGGTTAATTTTCTCCATGCTATATTGCAAATACAGGTTACCCCTCCTTTCCTCACATTGGAAGTACAGGATTTTCACCTATCTGTCTATAACAAAGCAGATTCCATAAGGGAAAGCTCACAAAAAGTGTTTGGTCCCTATTTGATTTGACCCTCATCATTTTAGTATAGTTTGCTGTGAGAAATCTGTTATATATGATTTACTCATTTCCATCAATTAATGACTCAACAGCTCTTGTTTTCAGTTGCTGTGATTCTCTGTATTTCCCTGTCCCACCAATGGTTAGGCTGATAAATTGTCTTATGACTTCAATTTTCTGACAGATTTAAAAAGAATTGTAGGCTTTCATATGTTGGATTTTTACTTGTCACAAGGACAGAGTGATGATTTTTAAGCATATTATTTGTAGAAACATAAGCCACTTTGACTTCACTTTTAAATGTGCTGTGGTGGATTTATTTGTACATACATTCATATGGGAGGTCCAGTAAATGCTTTGAATTTCTATATTCGATGTTGACATTTTTAAAAATCAACAATTAAATTGGTAAGTTGGTTCAAATTATTTTTAATTTAATCCCTACATCTCCCATAGTTTAGATATTAAGAAAAAATAATTAGCAGCCTCAGATTAAACTCAAACTTAAATATTTGTGTTATAAAGTACTTTAGATCTCTACATGATTACAATCAGAAGTTTTTTAAAGACATTCTCCACTTCTAATTAATTTGCATGTAATTTGCAAGTATCTTCTTCCCAATGTATTTGGTAATTATCCATTAAATATTGCACACAGGCTCTATTTCTGGGTTCTTCACTTATCGCTTTCTTTCATTTGCACCCCAAATGTAGTATAGCACTACCATCAATACCATTACTAAACATTTTACTAAATATTCTAATTGCTAAAGTCAACGAGACTTGGTTTGAAATCTTGATCCTGCTTCTCCTTTAGCTAAGTGACCTTCCAATTAATCTCTTCAAATTTAGGTTCCCTGGCCCATAAATCAAAAATGGTAATATATTTTTCTCTGAGTTGCTTTGAAAATCAGAAATAATACATAGCAAGTTATTATCACAATGCCTGGAATGTTACTGGAAATAATACCCTAGTAAAAGTATATTATTATATAAGTATATTTTATTAGTGCTTCATGAAATTATCAATTTCCCAACTATTCTTCATCAGAAGCTTCTACTGAAAAAGCTTCACTCTAACACTGAATGTGTTTATGCTAGTGTTAATATGCCTGCCATAAAGTCAGAGGTATATTAATAATGTACAAAACTCTTATTAAATTGATAGTACATCTTACTCTGATTTTATAGTAGTTCCTGAATTTTTTTATTTTTAGATTTTATCTTTATTGGTAGTTTTTGAATTTTATGCCAAGATAAAACCTGTTAGCATTTGATTTTTGAAGAGTAACATTAAGGAAAAAAGTGAGGATAAAGTTACAGTGTGTTGCTTACATGGACTTTTCTTCTAGAATTTTAACTTTGCGCTAGAACTCCCACATCTTGAAAAATATTAGGAGAATTCTGGAGGGTGCAACTATTTGAAAGAAAGAAAAACTGGTTACTAGAACCAGTGTCCATACTAAAGTTTGCATTCAATACAATGTTTCTTCCACATGACATTTAACAGAAATTGAAAGACTTATGAATCCCAGCACCAGCTACACAAAAAGATTTCATGGGGAAAATATTTAAAATCAAACTACAGAGAATTTTGCTACTTTTCAAAAAGCTGCTGCCTAGGGTAACACGTGTTCATTGTTATACTCTGACGGCTCCAGTCTCCGCAACCATTAAGAAGGTTGCTGCATTAAGCTGTACTCTAAGTCCAGAAGTCTTGACAGGCACCGAGACATCAACCAAATCTCGTGATTAAAGGGGAGAGATAATCTGAGATATTGTTGCTGTCAGGCCTGTTGTTTACTGATTTGAAAACTGATCTTTAATAAGCACAATAATAACAAAGGATTGGCTAGAATTAGAGTGCAATAACTCTACAGAAGATAATATGTGGCAGTTTTTTTTTTTTTCTTTTTGAGACAGGGTCTCGCTTTGTAGTTCAGGCTGGCCCTGAGCTCACTATGTAGCCCAGGCAAGCCGCCACGAACTCAGCAATCCTCCTGTCTCTGCCTCCCGAGTGCTGGGATTACAGGCGTGAGCCACCACGCCCCGCATTGTGGTATGCGGCTTGATTGTTGGTGGGTGTGTCTCCACGCCCCGCATTATATGTGGATACCTGGGATCGAACTCAGGACCTTGCGCTTGTGAGGCAGGCACCGGAACCACTGAGCTAACCCTCCGGCTCAATATGTGGCAGTTTAAGAAAACAATTCCTTGCATTATCATAAGACATTCATCAATACCTGTGCTACTGGAGGAATTATTGAGTGAGAAACTAATCTTTTAAGATATTAAGCTAAATGAGCCAACACGTCATCATAAACACGATAAAGATATAATAAGATCTGCCAGAGTAAATAATATGTACTGATTTCAGAGTATCTGATATTTCTGCAGACCAGTATTTCAGCCAAGCAGAAGTGCAGGCGACCCACTCGCAGCTATTGTCTACGTTTCCTTAAATGGACTGACTGAGAACGCAGAGATTCCACGCTGCTCACCTTATCTTTGTTCTCAATGATTCTTAGGGAAATCTTTCCGCATATGACCCAATGTAAAAAATAGTGTGAACCATCTTTTGTACACATTTGACTCAAGCTACTGTAGAACACAGTACACGGTGCATTTGGTCAGTCCCTCAAGAGATTCACATTGCTTAATCAAGTTCCAAAACTATATTCACAGACATGTGACCTTTCCAAATAGTTCAGTCTTCCCTTCTATTACTTTTAAAAGACTATTTTCTCTTTCCCAGTGGTTTATTTCTTTCTGTCACCCAATATACAATATTTTCTCATCTCTGTTTCTGCTTGTTTTCAGTTTGTTGGCTATCCTGGTAAAGCCCTTTAATGCTTTTTCCGAGCCCATCTCTCTTCGTAGTTCAGATAAGTTCCCACTCTCTCATAAGACTTTCTCAATGATTCCAGCAAGCATCCTCTCTTATCACAGTGATGATACATTGCACATATTTTCTGAAATAAGCATTATATTATGTGCTTCTTAGCTCTGATTTTCAACTCATGTTGATACAAGGGAAGCGAGCCTAGCGCCCAACCCAAGTTCATGTTCTCTAAAATCAAAGAATGAATTTTAAGAACTATGGAAGTTAAGAGTAGGAAAAACTTTATTGAGAAAGAAAACTTCTGTCTAAGAGAGACAGAAAGGGGACTCAAAAGGAGGAACCCACTCATCTCACTTTCCAGGGGGCTTTTATGGAGCAAAACCATGAGGTAAGGAGGGTTTAAGGTGGGACAAAATTACAGTCAACCAGTAACACTGCAAATACAGTAACTTAGGCAACATGGACACAATGAGAAATCACAATACAGAACCGTGATCAACCAATAAAATTACAAGTACAACTGCTCAGATAATACTGATTGAGTGGGGATCCAATGAGAAATCTAGTCACATAACCGACATAGAAGAATTTTTAGTCTGGGGTCTTTCAGGGAGAGGTAGAACAAAGTCCTGCTCTCCACCTGAGACCGGTGCCTACTTAGAATATCAAACACTGCTGTTTATGTACATGGGGGATTGTTTTATCCTCCTGCCATGCTTAACGTCCAAGTTAGCTTCTTTGTTTCCAGGGTCGCCCTAACTGTCTGTAAAATGTCTAGCTAGCTTTAACAATGTTACCTGAAATATTATCATCAATTTTTTAAAATTGTTGACTGAGTTTAAAAAATGAAATTAGGAATACAAATATTTGTTGTGAAATGTTACAAATTAAAGTATCAAAGGAACTTCATATAAAGCTTCACAATAAAACAGCCCTAAGTGTTTCTGATTCTTTTGAAGATGATTATACACAGTTATGATATAAGATGACTTCAGTGATAGAAATCTAAATAGCTTGTCCTTTGGTTTTCTGGTCAAAAAATGGAAGAAC
The DNA here is from genome assembly GCA_004025085.1 of Thryonomys swinderianus. Classification (NCBI taxonomy): domain Eukaryota; kingdom Metazoa; phylum Chordata; class Mammalia; order Rodentia; family Thryonomyidae; genus Thryonomys; species Thryonomys swinderianus. The sequence continues at coordinate 26,723 of PVIC010017047.1, forward strand.
TAATTTAGGCCACACTGTATCAGAATTTGCAAAATAATTAATAAATTTAAATTTTTCTCACTTCATTTAAACAAGGGAGTTAATTAAGTAGGGACATCAAAAACTGATGAATCAAAGAGTGGCATAAAACAGCAATCAGAAATAATGACTTCATGCAGGAAAATGACTATGCAGAGTAATAAAATGACAATAACAGAACAACGCCATTAATGAGAAACAGTATTGAAAGACAGAAGTGTCAAATAAAGCAGTGATTATGGCTGAGTATATATTGGGTAGATAATAGAGAAGAAAATACTTCCAGCATTTAGCCAACTTTTGTAATATTGATTTAGTATAGTTAGAAGAGAAAAAAATATCCTTAAAATTAAGGTATTATGTTGACCATGAGGTAGTCACTCGTGCATTTAGAAAGTGATCATTAGAATTTTGAATTCTCACATTTTTAAAATTATTGTTTTTATTTAGTTCAATAAAAATATTTAACTGATATATATATATATATATATATATATATATATATATATATATATGGAATAATAGGAACTTCATCTGTTTCCCTGCAACTTAGAGCAAGGGGTATAACTGGTGTATTGTTAAACTGAGGTCTGTATGTCAAGACATGAGTGACAGAACTAAAGGAATTCCATATTCCTCTATCCATCAACAAATGTAACCAGTAGATTATCTTTATGTATATCACATATACCACATCATTTATGTTATATATATAATATTATGATGGCCAAGCTTAATTGCCAACTTGAATTATTTGGGAGGAACCTGGAGACAGTAAAGTGCATTTCTAGAAGTTTCTGAAAGAGTCATGGAAACATAACTTTGGATCTATATTTGGGTATATGTGTAGCTCCTGATTTCAAAGACTTGGGCTTGCTTGCCATGACTGCATTGCCTAGTTAGGCTAGTCTGAAACCTGTAGAATAAACTGAGAAGATAGATACTTTTAGACAAATTTGGAGACTGACTGCCATAAACGTAATTTTTTCTTTCTCACAAAAAAACTCAGATATTTCTTAAGGGCTTTCCATCCATCAGATAATAATGGAGGACACACTCCTTTACTGAAAGTTAACTGATCGTGGGTGTGGTGTTTACAAAGCATCTATAGATCTAGCATTCGGTAATGTTTGATTGAGTGGCTGAGTACCATCATCTAGCGGAGTGGACATGCAGTATAGTAAACTACTATCACCTCCCACAGGTCCTTGCTCTCCAGAAGCACTGTTTGTCAACAGTGTTAAAATTCTAAATGAAAACCTTCTTAGGGTCATTGTCTAAGATGCGTCTCTTAAGCCTCCCTGAAATAAAAGTATTTCTAAGTTGATAGATATTAAAAGACATGGAATGGAGACATTATTGGATAATGCTATGCCATTATCCTGATCTATATAATTATTCATATTGACTGGTATCCATTTCTTTCAGAGTTTCTGCTGTGCGAATGTATTCTGGAACATATAGAAAGGCCCATACCATTTTATCACTCCCAGTTTTCTTGCCTATTTTAATCCTACTGGAAAGAGAATCAAATGCAGGAATAACAAAGTCATTCGGGTATTCCATATGATTCCACTATTTCAAATATCATTTCCTTACTTGTTTATGATTAACCTGCCAGTTTTTATGAATTGAAGCCCCTTAACAATATTTTAACAAATACTCTCACACAGAATTACTATTATCTTATGACATTAATCATGTAGAACATTTTCCACATTTTTTCTTTCTTCCATGGAATGGTGTATAATGAAGTAAATATAGTTACAAGAAATAGTAACTCCAAAGAAATTTAGAAACCCAGAGAAAACTGATGAGTTGAGTTCTCCTAGTATTCCACAGGAAAATTAAGTCCTGTTACAAAATGAATCCTAAAGCAATGAAGTGTGGTTACAGAGAAAAATAACAAAATATGATGAACTGTGAAAAAAGTTCAACATCTAAATATAGGCATACAGAGTCATTAAATCTGTTACGAAATATTATTTGGAACAAGTTTCTAATAGGCTAATCCCCACTATATTGGTAAACTGTTACAGTTTGCAGCCATGGCATGGCCCAAAAGGATGAAAAATTACTCAAAGATTACTCACAGTTAATGTTCAAGCTACACTCTAAGAGGGACCTTAACTGAAATCCCTCAGAGTGACAAAGTCTCTAAGGACAGCCCAGAACTGAAGATTCTGTGGCTTTCTGTTGATAAAAGCAGGGATCAAAGGAAAAAAAAAAAAAGAAGTCTGGGTAGGGACAAATATAGATGACAGGGGAAGTATGGGGGAAGGAAAGGATGGTTTGTTAAATGACCAATTCTGGGACTAAATTAAATGATAAAGGAGTATGGGAAGGACAAAGGCCAGAGCATTCATGTCTTCAGGCAATAGATTTGGAATTTACTGTGGCTTATAGCCTGAGAGGCTCTGTTTTAATCTCTGACCCTGTGTCAGATGTTTTAGGCCTCTTTTCCCTGCCTATCTGTCTCCTGTCTGGTACATACTAATCCCCTCACAGTTAATATCCTATGCCCATTTAGTTAGCTTGAGAACCACCTGGAGACTGCTAAAGTGTGCTCTGGGTATGTCTGCATGGGTCACAGGGTTGTGGTCCTGGGAATTATGTCTGGACTCTTTCTTCTTCCTCTCTGGTTCTTCCTCAGATTTCTGCTTCCTAGTGGGCCAGATGTACCCACCACACCATTGTACCAAGATGCTTTTGACTTGAGGATGGGAAACCATAGGCTGAAGACTCTGAAACTGTCAGATAAGTACTTCTTTTCAAACATCATGTATTTTTGTCCCAGCTACAAGAATTTGACCAAACCATACATTTTGAATCACTTTTTTCTTATAGCCAAAATGGTTCACAGTCCTTTTGAAATTACAGGCTTTATGGACTTTACTGTTGATTATTGAGTATTTTATTTCTCAATTCATTGTGGTTTGTCTTTCCACATTCTAAACCTTGTCTCAGGTATTTTGAAATAAGATATTGATAAAAAACTATATTTCTTATTTGATAATGTGACCTTTTGTACATGGGTCAGTATAAACATAGAAGACGATTTCATCATAGAAAAATACAGTAATATATTTTAAAGATGATATATGTCCATGCTTTAAGAACCCTTCTGTGTTTTAAGCTTTTTTGGTATAGAACATTTCAGTAGAACCATAAAAATAAGTTCTAGTGATAAAGGATTTTTATTTCCCACAGAAATATACTCCTTTGTTAGTAATATATGTTTCGAAATCTCATCTTCTATTGTTAGTAGCTACAAAGGCCAGGATATGAGGAGAAGGAAAACGTACAAGAGAGTCTGTCCTTGTGTCAAATAATGACAGAGCTGATCATCCTGTATTGAGATGGTTCAGATTTGCATAAACAAGCTAGAAATCTTGAGACAGCATGCAACATTGTATTACCCTGCCCATGAAATGCTCTAATGTAGGAAAAGAAATTTCCCGTGACATCCTACATTCCAACAATTCAAACCACTTGAGAAAGTCTTTTAGATGTTTGGCTTTATTTTATATTCATTGGAGAAGGAAGGCAGAGGAATGAAATCTCAATGCCATATCCTCAGGAATGGAGATGTATGAATTGTTACTAGGAATATAGAGTATGAGGAAAATCTATCACTTTCACTGTTGTCCTTCCAGAAGTTTTATTTTCTATAAATTCTGTGTTTTATCTCTTAACTTTGCTTTTGGAGAAAAATAGATTCTTGACACACACTAAGGAGATGCCTGACTGTCCTTATTATGTTGATTCACTCAGGGACACATGGACTGAGAAAGTGAGGCCCATGGCACCTGCTTTCTAAGGTGTATGTGAATTTGGGGAAACAGGAGCCCTCTGCTCTTAGGATGGGTGGCATAGACCCTGAAAATCTTGTGATGTCAGGGAGACTTTTTATGCCTACTGAAGATGTCTTACCTGAGAGTCACAGAGTGGTCAGCAGCAGATGATCATGTTGAGACAGTGAAGTTAGATAGATATGTCTAAGTGGATAACCAGAACCTCTGGGTCCATCATGTCCTAGAAGTCTTTGTTCTTTCCAGCCACACTTGTTACATAACTTGTTTCCCACTTGGAACACTATTAATTAAGCAACTATACTTGTCACTTAATTGGTTAATCAGAGCTAGAACTCACATTGCAGCCTTGTGGAGTTTGTTCTCTCGTACTCCTGTGTGAAGTGGTCCCCAGCAACTCATCGAGTCTCTCCTGCTTCTCAGGAGCTATGGTATCAATAAATATCTTTCTACTCTTAACCTCCATTATCCTAGAATTCATTTTTTTTTTAATTTTTAGAGAGCACAAGCTCAGTGAAACAGATATCTAACAGGTTGGAAAACATAATATTTTCATATTTCATCTCGCGTATCATAGCCTGCTTCAATTATAAGTGACTAACTTCATTTTTGTATGTTCTTTATGGGTAGAAATAGATTGCAGTGAAATAGATATATGAATTTAAAAGGTTATTTTAATTCTGACACAGAAATATGTACATATCTAATACTTAGCAAGTACTTCATTTAATGAATACATGAGTAAAACTGATTTTATTATTGTCTTGAAATAAAGAAGTCCCTGGTGATAAGTTCCCAGACTCCATTTGGGGTACAACTGGAGGACTATGGATCTGATACAAACGGAGGAGTATCAGTTCCAAGCAACCTCTACAGGTGGTTTGAACAGGGTTCTCAGAGTCACGAGAGAGCTGTGCCCTGCAAGTGTTGGCAAATTGGGACAGATCGTGTATCTGAGGCACTAAAGCCAGTGAGGAGTAACCATGCTAATTTTTGTGATCAAAAGTGATGTTTTATGCCGGGTGTGGTGGCTCACGCCTGTCATCCCAGCACTCGGGAGGCAGAGACTGGAGGATTGCTGAGTTCGAAGCTTGCCTGGGCTACATAGTGAGCTCAGAACCAGTCTGAACTACAAAGTGAGACCCTGTCTCAAAAAAAAAAAAAAGTGATGTTTTATGTCTTTTATACTTTAAGGTGCTTTGTACCTTTTCAAAGAACATATTTCTGTATTATGGCTGCATATTACAGAGTTGATAAGAATTGGTATGTAAATAACTGGAAATTGTTTGTCTTTTAATGTAATGGGAAGTAGCCTCCCTATTTGCACTATAATGCAGATTAGCTAATAAACTATAAATAAATATTCATTATTAAGTATGTCATTGGCAGTGAGCTATTAAATAATATGTAAATAGCATATATTAAATTATATTGAATGATTAAATTATTTCAGCAATTGGAGCAGATACAATGTTATGTGTTAAATCGGACATAAAATATTAGTAATGGTTATGGTTTCAAAGCCTTCTGAAAAAATTATAATGTGAGACAAAGAAAGTAAAATTTCAATGCCCTTTTATTATTCCATGGATCTGTATTTTAAAAAAAAATTCCTGATATTAAAAATAATAACCTCATGGATATATTACAGACTTTTGATATTTATCTTTCTCACAGTTTTACTGGATTGTGGTTGACAAAAATGGAGTACAGTTAGATATGTAATATAGTGTTTCAATATATGGACACATTGTAAAATTATTGTATAATCAAGCTAGCATGTCCAGTACCTCACTGAGTTACAATTTTTTGTGTGTCTGGTGAGAATACTTTGAAGTCTACTTTCTCAGCACATTTCAAAAGAACAGTACCTCATTATTAAGGATATTCACAATGATGCATGATATGCTTGTTACCATTAACTATGTTTTAAACCTGTAAATAATATTAATATGTAAATATAGTTCTGTATGTCAGCATATAAGAATAAATTAAGTCTACTCTTTTAAAGTTAGTAAGTAAAGACTATGCATAATAGAGAGAAAAGGAAAAAGAATGGTAGGTCAGAGAGTAGTGAAAATTGTTCTCTGTTGTACAGTGTGGGTTTTGTGAGGCAATGAAATTCCCTCATTTCTCTGCAGTCTGCCCAGGTGGCATGACCACCAGCCTTCCTGGTGGATGCACTTTTACATATTAAAAAGCATCAGTAGCCTCCCTTTCACGATGCCCTTGAGTTCTTCTTGGCTGAGAAACCTTGTTAAAATAATGAGTGTTTCTCACTCCTGGAGAAGCTAAACTGTTAATGGTACTTATGTTACTTTCTACTTAGATTGGTTAAAAAGAAAATTCTTGTTCTCTGCTCAGTAACTCAGGAGACGCCATGACCATCTCTCTCTCTCTCTTTTTTTTTTTTTTTTTTTTTTGCTTTTTGAGACAGGGTCTCGCTTTGTAGTTCAGGCTGGCCCTGAGCTCACTATGGTGCCCAGGCAAGCCGCCGCGAACTCAGCAATCCTCCTGTCTCTGCCTCCCGAATGCTGGGATTACAGGCGTGAGCCACCACGTCCGGCATTGTGGTATGCAGTGTTGATTGTTGGTGGGCGTGTCTCCACGCCCAGCATTATATGTGGT
>PVIC010017048.1:0-33213 GCA_004025085.1 Thryonomys swinderianus
TGAAGTTCATTATTGAAAGAACAAGAACAAAAGATAGAATTCAGCATCTTGGAAGGTTCTTAGCAAAATTTCAAGGCTTAAGGGCTGGAGATTTAGCTCAGTGGTTATAGCATCTGCCTAGCAAGCGCAAGGTCCCTGGTTTGGGAGTTGTTTATCCTTAAGGTAGATGTGTCCTGTATTTTTTTCTGACCTGGACTTTTAAGAACACCTTGTCCCAGGACTAGGGATTGAATCGTTGCACTGACTTACATCCCTAGCCCCTTCCCCTTTTCTTTTTTTTTTTTTTTTTTTAGACAGGGTCTTACTTTGTAGTTCAGGCTGACCCTGAGCTCACTATGTAGCCCAGGCAAGCCTCAAACTCAGCCATCCTCCTGCCTCTGCCTCCCGAGTGCTGGGATTACAGGCGTGAGCCACCACGCCTGGCACTGTGGTATGTGGTATTGATGGCTGGTGGGCGTGAGTCACCACGCCTAACATTGTTGTATGTGGTTACTGGGATCGAACTCAGGGCCTTGTGTTTGCAAGGCAGGCGCTGGAACCACTAAGCTAAATCTCCAGCCCTCTTTTTAAATTTTGAAGCAAGCTCTTGCTGAGTCATTTAGTTGCCTAGGCTATGCTCAAACTTGTGATCCTCCTGCCTCAGCCTCCCAGAACACTGGGATTACATGCATGTGCTATCATACATGGCTCGACAAGCATACATTATGTAATGTCTTCATTGATGTTCTGAATACCAAATCAGAAGCCATCACCTTCTGTGTTAAATTGGAGCCAATGGGAAAATTGAAGTTAAAATGCAAATTTCATCTTTCGGTTAACTATTGGATATGAGACGATCATGTCCTCTCAGGTTAAAGAATGGAGTTGGGCTGGGCAATGTGGCACAAGCCTGTAATCCCAGCTATTTGGGAGGCTGAAGCAGGAAAATCACAAGTTTGAGCAAGATTGTATCAGAATAAGTCAGAAAAGGGCTAGGAGTGTAGCTTGCACGGCAGTATAGTGCTTGCCTAGTGTGTGTGAGGTGCCAAGTTCTGTTGCAAGCACTATGAAATAAAGAGGGACTGGTAAGGAGAGGTGTAAGTGTGGGGAGGTTGGGTGTGTATCACTAGTTTACATAGCATTTAAAATTTCAAGTACAACACAGAGAAATACCTATGGCAAACTTTCCCCAGTTTCAGGAATAGAGACCAAAAACACTGTAAAAGGGCACAGTGCTCAAGAGTTTGATTTAGACGAATGGTTCTTAGCCATGTCTTAAATTAGAATTCTCCAGAGATACTTAAGGAAAACTTAAAACAAAGTAATCCCCTGCCCCCAACAAAACCCCCCCAGCCTGGCCTCAATCCTCTGTTTGGATGAAGCTCAGGAACCATCCTGTTTTTTTCTTTTTTACTCCGGGGAGATTCTGATGAAGTCAAGATGGAGAACCATTATCTGGTTATTTGTTTTATTTCCCTTTGTCTTTTTCCCCCTAACAAAACTGATTTGTACGTTCTCCCACTGGTGCAGTGCCAATGACAAAAGAGACACCTGGAGGGAGGCTAAGAACAAAAAGGGTCTGGACAGACCTGAGGGCGTGCGGGTGGGGGGGGATGTCTAAAGGCTGTGCCTGGACCTAAGTGTTCTACGCGTGAACACCTGAGAGCTAAGAGAAGTACAGGGCCCTAAGACAGCACCCGTGGTTTTTCTGTTTGTGATGCTGGGGGTTGACCTCAAGGTCACACAGTTTACCAGTGAGCTGAACCATCAATCTTTTCTTGCTCTCTTTGATGTTTCAGATCCAGGAAGTCTTAAAGCTTACAGTAGGTCATGAGCAATTCACGCTGAAATGGGTTGGTTTTGAAGTGAACAAAAAGTAGCACGCATCTACTGACTTGCGGCTTCTCTTATACTCAAGTCTTCTCTGGATTTTCAGTAACTTTTGGTTCTTAAATTCCTAAAATGACAGGATTAGAAATAACTTTTGTTAGCTATTCCAGAAGACACAGACCTACAACTAGCTTGGAAGCCAACAATATGTGAAACCTGCATACTTGGATTTCATGAAATGAAATGGATATGCAGGGGAAGACGGCAGTCACAGAAAAGACAAAAACCTGAACCAAACCACAGTTCTGAAATTAAACCCCTAAGTCTGTCTGAGGGATAGAAGAGCACAGCAGTGCTTTAGAAAGGTAAATGGGGCCATGTTTCCAGTGTGGAGGCTACAACCATGGGCTTGATGTTCTACTGCTGAGCTGTATCTAGCGCCCCATGACATGTCATGTGTTAACGCTAAGGACTTGGCCTATGTCTAAGAGATATTTTACCTGTGGGCATATTGTTCCTAATACAGAATAATATTCTTCTATACATGTTCTTTTCTTCTGTGTCCTAAGCACTCAGATGTGTACGAGAAAGTAGTAACATATCAAATACAGTAGCAACTTTAGTCTGAAATGTTTAAAGTTTATTTGTATTCTTTGTAGGAATATCAATAAAAGACCTCAAACGTATCTATATCTGTACATGTACAAGAACCGTCAAAAATTATTCACAGAACAAAAATAAATCTTCTTTAGGACAAACCCAGGTAATGTAATGCAGATATGGATCTCACATATGGAACAATCTAAGTGCTACTTAGCACAAAAATATGGCTTTAAAAATAAAATAAAATCTTGGGGATTTCTTTTTCTAAGGTGTATTTCTCTTTCTTGAAATAAAAAATAAATTATTTAGAGTTAGCATTGTAAAATAGTCATGTGTATTAACATACTCTTATTAAGGCCCTGGAGATGAAAACCAGAATCAATTTAGAAGGTAAAATTCCTCACAGGTGTGGCCCAGGTAAATAGGATGCTATCGGCTTGAGTTGATTTTGATGTAACTAAGAAAGGTCAAAAGCACCAGTCAAAACTGAACCTTTACTATTTAGCTTTTTTGCAGGACAGTGGTCATTAAGTCAATGTTTAACCTACTGGTACACTGAGAACTGAAATTTTTTTCCCTTGGAAGTTTGGAAGTGCCAAGCTCCCAAACAGGATGGTTATACATAAATATTGATTCCCCCACACAGAATATGGAGAGTCCCAAAACATAGCTTCTGTGGAAATCTTGCCCACCAATGATACATCTGGGTTTGAACTCCAAGCATAATTTCCTAGGGGAGAATGACAGTATCTGAATGAAAAGTAACAACTGAGTAGGAAATGAAAATGCATGCTGGGAGAAGACCCAAACCTAGCACCTCCCTGGGAGGGTTCGCCACATGTGCTGGTTACTCAGACACCTGAGGGCGGACTGATCAGAAACCAGAGCTACTGCTTCCTGTGTCTGACTCTGATCAGTGACCTTCGACTTTACTTTCAGGAGTCCCTCTGGTATCCATGATGATATCTAGGGTTCTTGAGACAATGTCAAACCAAATCAAGTTCAAGTCACTTTAACTTATATATACATATCACACATATAGTACATTCTTAGAACTGTCATAAAAATCTAATAAATGAGAGCATATCTAAAAAATTCAAGAAAGTCTGGGAATCAAGGTTCTATAAAATACATCAACATTCAGGAAAAGGAAGCCCTAGGAATTATGTTTTTTCTGTGACATGGACATGTTATCTACAGAAACTATATACTACTGGGGGTTGAACCCAGGGCTTTTGCACATCCTCAGGGCTTTTTAAAGAATCTCACTAAGTTGCCTAGACTGGGTCAAACTTGTGATCTTCCTGCCTCAGCCTTCCAGAGAGTGAGGATTACAGGTGTGTATCATCACAGCCAGTTGTATCCATGTATTTTAAAAGTGGGGAAAGGATATAAATCTCTGTCCTTGAGCCTTTGAGCTATTGAGAAGACTGCTATGTTCCCTTCTGGACTGCAAGTCTTCCTTGGTTCTCCCTCATGAGATATTTATTCTTTCTCATGCAAATTTCATCAGTTTTGTCCCTTTGAAACTTAAGAGCGTTCATAACTGGGTCATGACAATAAGAAAATGCTGCTTGAACTAATAATAATTATTCAAACATGAAAAGAGATTCTATTTAAAAATTCAACACCTCAACATTTCTTGCCTTTAGGAAACTAGTGTAAGTCCTTATCCCAGGTAACAGGTGGGAAGGTAACTATTTATTGCTGAGGCAAGCAGGAGACTTTACTACTGGGTATAGGGAAAAGCAGAATCTAGAGAAAGAAGGTCCCTTAGGATTTCTACACGCTGAGGGAGAGGGGCCTCCTGAAGTGTGGCTGAAATGCAGTGAAGGTGTGGCAGGAGCCCTGCAGCTTCTGAGTCTGACCCAACGTGCAGTCTTGACTGGTGTCAAACCCGGGCGCACCGATGGGCCTCAGGCCATCCTGAAGGGCGTCGCTTCCCCCAGCTCAGTCTCAGAACCAGACTTCTCAGGAACTCCAAACTGGAAATGACTAGTGCTAAATCTGCACGGAAGCCAAACAAATACTAACATGAGCTCCCTTGATGGCAATCGTCTTTTTCTGAGACTTCTGCTCCCAGTCTGGTGTACCTCCGAGGCCACAGTGAAGCCAGAGGTGTAATGCAACCAGCCTCTAGTAAGTGCTGCAGGTAGAGCAAGATCTAAAACACTTTGCTTCTAAAGGTCAAGCTTAGACTCAAGGGTACAGAATTAGTACTTAATAGTAGTCTTTAGACAGAAAATCTTACTTTTTATTTGGTCTCCAAACCCATGTAAAGAAGAGTGACAGCACATCAGAAAGTTAATTTTGATCAACTTGATAGCAAGTGAAAAGAGCAAAGGCTAGGTCACCCGTTTGTGTCATTGTACTTACCTAACGACTGCCTCCCACAGGGAAACTACCTTGGGGACAGTGCCTGGGACACAGTCAGGGCTCAAGAGCTTGGGTGGTGACCTTGTTAGAACCTTTCCTCTGTCGTGGTGTTTACTGCAGAGACCTGGAACAGTGACAGGCTAATGGAAGTGTAACTGTTTGCGGCTTTGCCCTGGAAACCTTACTGCCTCAGCGATATAAAAGGGAACCAAAAGAAGCTCTTTTCCTGAATCCTACTCACACTATCCTCGTTGACAGTCAAGTCCAGTTCTTAGCTAGACAAGCCCTTTATGAACATTTCACCTGAATTCTAAATTCCATGCGGCTGGTTTGCCCTCACTCTGTAACGTGGCGACACACCCAGGGACACGGAAGGTGCAAGACACGGCTGTCTTCACCAATCAGCTTCTCTTCAACCACACAGCCCCTGCTGGTAAAACGATGGGAGAAAAGCCAACGAAGCAACCTCTGTAAAAAACAGCACCGACTGCTGCCTTCTTTCAGACTTAAAAAATCTAGTATATGAAAAGAAATAACAGAAGATTCAAAGAATGCATCTAAAATTTAACTGGTAATGACTCTGAACTTTCATCTTCTAACTCTCTTACTTCTTTTCATTATTTTCCTTTCTTCTCTTCATTCAAGAAAACTTGATAGTATAGGGCTGAATCATGTTTCCAAATGTTTCACCTTCCAATGCAGACTGCCCTCTGAGGAGGAAGTACAATGCTAATGAGATACAATGCATTCGTCAAAAACATACTTGAAAATCCCAACATAATTTTATCAGCCCTTTAGTGTCCATAACCAATGCTTGGAAAACTTCCACACCTCAGTGCAAGACATCACCTACATTACAGACTTAAGGCCACTGAAAGTGACAGTTCTTTACTAGGTTTTCTATGGCACAAGTGCACACTTTAGAAAAGAATGAATTGAACTTTGATAGAGCTGAGACTAAGCCACAAAGAACAGATCTATGCTTATATTCTCCCTCACTAACAAATATATTAGTAACCTTTTTTCCTATTAAATGATTTTGACTGTGTGCCCTCAGCAGGTAAGAGATAAGCATTTATAAAATAACTACTATGGGTCAAAAAAAATACAGTGTAGTATCGAAACAGCTAGGCAGCAAGCCTGCAGATCTAAGACAGTGAGAAGCTTCTGTTTTAGATCACTGTTTGGTAAAACAAGGGGTGTTGTGATGAAAAATATTTTAAAAGTTGTGGGGTGGGGGCTTTGATGAGATTGGCTAAATGCAAAGCTCAACACAAAGATCCATCTGAGAGAGGGCTGAGCTCAACAGTAGAAATACAAGCCCAGAATTCAGTAAAATGAGGGCTTGGCATCAATGTCTGGACTTCATTCTTAGAAGCACTGTACATGTAGTCTTCTCCCCTTATGTGTAACAACTCACCCAAGAAGAAACACTATGGATTTGGCTCCCTAAGGTCTGTTTCCTCTTTTTCCCCTTTACTTTTTAAAAGAAATTTCTTAAAAGTTTGCAATTTAAAACAACACCTTTGAGTAAAACTGTTGCTTTTTCAATTAAAAAACAACTGCTTAGGCCTTGCTTAAAGTGATTGAAGGCCTTTTAACAATGTGTCTGTACATCTGACAGCATAGAAGGCATGAATGTTTCCTATTTGTGCAGTAATATGTACATATGTGTGAATATATATATGTATATGTACTTGTATATATGTCTGCTTAACATGTAACATTCCAGACTTCTGGTAATAAAGCTTGTATCCCAGATGACATCCCATACCTCTGGAGAAAAATTATTTTTCATGACTTTTTCTGTTTTTTTTTTAATAAGTCATGGATGATAAATGGGTCATTATTGCCAAATCTACCAAAAGTATGGAAATACCAATAGGAATGTGGCATCCTTGCACACATGCCTTTAAAAAAAAAAACAAAAAAACCAGGACTTATTGTTACTTGTAAGAGTGATGTTTCAGATTTAGATTTCCTTTCCAAATTATACTAAGGGAATAAGAGGAAGAAGCAGCAGTGTAGAAGTTAAATATTGGAGATAACATTGCCCTGCCCATAATACAATGGATAAAAACTTTATCTCAAACAAAAACTATACCGTAGAAATACAAAAAAGATTAATAGGAAATATTCAGAAATTCCTGCTAGTTGTAGTTAGCCCTTTTCTGTGTGGGAGAAAGGGTGTTGATTTCAGATGGCTTATGAACAGCATATTTCAACAATCTCTCCTGGGGAAAGTAAATCCTGTTGGTGATGGTTGCTCCCACCATGGGCAGTGGATGGATGAAGACTGTATATGGAGACACAAATTTTTATAGCTTTGTAAACTCTAAAGAAAAAGAACACCCTTTATTACAACAGGAGTGAAAATTAAAAAAAAAACACACCCCGTATCTAAAACAGAAAATTTCCATCTGCTATAGACAGAAAATACACATATTGACATCACTCCTAAAGTCCAGTTTTGATGCAACCGCTTTTATCTCTGTTCCCTGAAACAGGGAATCCCCAAGTTAGGCTACTTGTCTGACCAGAATCAGTTTGGGTTGACTACTGTTTTGTATGGATCTTGGTATCTGGATGTTTTCCTAAAGGGCAAGGGGATCAGGATGGGGCTTTCAAACTGGAAGATGAATCCCTGAAAAAATTCATTCTAACAATGTCCTATTGCACTCCATGTGCTTCTATTAGATAGATACTTGGTCTCTACCTACCGAACTCACAGGCTCATCTCTCACTCGCACAGTTACAGTTCCTATTCTTCCTCCTCTAACAACTGCAGTGCTTTCAACAAGAGCAAAATAATAAAAATAGTAATAATTAAAAAGGTAATCTACATTATTAACTTCCTTTTGGTATATTACAGTGGTATTCTCTGTACATGGCCCAGAACTAAGTTCCCTATGTACATATAGACCGGGGGAAGCTCGACCTTGGAAGTCTTCGCTTATGCCCTGAAAGACAAGTCCCTTTCTTCATCGGAGTGTCTCAGCACGCTGCCGCTCTGCAGTAGCAACATTCTGTAAACCTGGAGGGGCTGAGATGGGGGCTGGGCTGAGGAGAGTGGGTCCATTTCCTTTTGTCTCCTTCCACAGTCTGTCTTCACAAAGTCTGTCAGCAGCTGCTGTTCTTGAATTCACCATTCTCCGTGATGGAAAGCTTGGTGGGGTTGGTGGGTGAGATGCCGTTGCGCACCTGCATGCTGTACCGCTCCTTCACTTGGGTCAGCGCGCTCATCAGTCTGGTGTTGGCGGAATCCAGGGACACGATCCGCTTTTCCTACAATGTACCAACCACAGCTTTATTCAGCGTGGAAGGAGGAAACAATCCCCTTTCTTTACTGAATGCCCTGGTCCAGAGCTCTCTCACACAGCGGTATACGCATGATACTTTCCAAACAAATGGAACGTCTCTGCCTCTTTCTGCACACTGGTTAGGTTCGGCTTCCCTTCTTTTTTCTCTATTTTTATCCTCCATTTTCTCTCTTGTCAGTAATCTCTTGGAACATTAGACTGCTTTGTACAAGCAACACCATGTTACTTCAGACTATGCAACAGTCGTGTCAAGATGCCTTATTGTATTATGTGCTTTTGATTAAAATTGAAACATGAAAATTAGGTGGCAAAGAAAGAAGCACCAGAGGTTTCATTTCACAGAAGAGAAGTGCATGTGATCTATGGGTTCTTATTCCCCAAAGAGGAAATAACAGTCACATTTAGAAAGGATTCACTTTGTGCTCAAAATTAAAACAATACATGGTGGCAGTTTCAAGTCACCAGTCAGGTGAGGATGCAGGGAGCAAGAGGAGAGAAAGCAGCCAAAAGCTCAGACTGAGGAGTTATTTGAATGTGGGGAGGGAAATGCTATAAACATAACACACGAGAACAAATAGAGGACACAGGCTCCGAAACCCATTCCAGCTCGGTTACTCCAGGAAAGTCGTCCAATAAGAAGAATGCTTTCATTTTACTTTTGAGTGTCTGGAAAAAATAATGCTTTAGAATAATGTTTTGGAAGCAAAGGTTGTTGAATACACACACACACACACACACACACACACACACACAGAAAATAAACTAAGGGGGACAAGTTTTCCCTAAAAAAGTTCATCTAAAGGACAGTTAAGACCAGCTTAATTAAAAAAATCATCTCAACAAAACATCAGTCTCACAACCATCAGGACAGACACTCAGCGGTGGCAGCTAGGTAATCATGCCCAGATCTCTCCAACATGAAGTCCATATTTTTCAGAAAATAAGCTTATACAGAGAGTACAGTCTTCTACCTATGCTCATTAAGTTAAAAAGAAAATAGTCCATGAGGTACAACCCTAAAGTTGAAAGGAGTTTCTGAGGGTTGACGCTGATCCTCGATATTAAAGCAGCGGCTACAGAGGCTTGTGGACGCAGCCCTGCTCTACCAGGACACAAAGTCCGCACAGCGTGCGGAGCCAAGACCACTGCAAGGGGAGCTCTGGGTAAACCACAGTAACAAGGGCAGCAAGTCATGTTTTCCCTTGGCCTCCTGTTCTGCTGGAGGGTGGGGCTGTGTAGCAGCAGCGTGACAATTTCAAAAGTATGAAAACAAACAAAAAAAGCCCTAGCCTTTTATTATCATTCCTTTAAGAAATTTCTTGACAGAGAACTCAGGTGGTAAAATACACAAAATCCTTATTAACTAACTACTAATCTCAGATTTTTTTTGGCAGGGGGGAGGACTGCTTATTTTAAAGTCAGGACAAACAGAAATGCTGTATGGTTTTTAAAAAATAATTACTTAAAAAAAGTATAGCCAGTGAGGGTCACTATGAAAGCAAATGTAAACCTTTAAAAAGTCAATAGGTAGGGCCAGGGATTTTGCTCAGTGGTTCTGGTGCCTGTCACACAAGGGCAAGGTCCCCAGTTCGATTGCTGGTACCAAAAAAATAAATAAATAAAAATGAAAAAGAACAAGAGCTGGCCAGTGGTTACAGGAAACAAGGGGTAAGAACCAAATATAATCCCTCCCCTGGATGGTTAAGAATGATCTCTAAGCAGAACAAATGCTGATTTCTGAAATGATTAAAGAGAAGACTTTTAGTACTGGGATGAATTATAAGACCTCAAAACCAAGGAAAGCAGGATTCTCCAAGGTTCATTAAAAATTTAAGCACTTCCAAAAAACTTGATTTTTAAAGGTTGTAAAAGAGGGCTAAGAATGATTGTAGTTATTTATTTCCTACAAAGGTAACACGTGAAACCAACCAACCCCTACTAGACATTTGGAAGTTTCCCAGTGGAGAAACTCCCTTCATAGTTTCTCTACTGTCAACCTCTCAAAATAAAACAAAAAATGAAAAAAAATCAAATCAAACAGAACATGTGAAAATCAAGTTCAGTTGGCACAAAATACTCCGACATTTTGATTCTGCCTATACTGGAGAGCAAAGTGATCTGTCTAAACCATGCCCGACAGGAAGGGCGTCAGCATGGGGAGTGGCAGGAGCTGGAATGCGTAGGAGGCCAGTGCGCCGGGCCGGGGCTGGGAACTGCTCAGCTAGAGACCGGACAGGGTTTACTTGCCTGTTTGAATAATCTCATTTCCATTTATGACCTGTAATTTAACACAGCGGAGATATCACTGGCAACAGTACCTAGGCAGCTGCTTTGCTTCTTACAGGAGGAAGCCCTTCTCTGTCCTCCGTCTGAGTCACATGGAGATATTCTGGGGGTCACAGAGTCCTCTCGTGCATGGGGGTGACAGGTGGCCCATTTCCTGGCCAGACACCTAAGCAAGGGTTCCTTATTCCATCAGTAGGATCCTCATGTCTGAGCTACAAGGTTCAGGATTGGTGATTCTGTTAGTCACGGAGTGCTCGCTCATTCTTTTCCACTTTATTTACAAAGTGGCTGTCATGAGAGAGGGAGAGGCCAGATGCAGGGACAAGCCCTTCCTGTGGGAGCTCAGGGCACCTGGGTCTGAGGGATGGAAGCCTTGCACGGGGTACCTGGGTGTTAAGTGTTCTAAGAAATGAGAAGCGCTAGGATTAACTCTAGCACATAGAAAACAACCTCGTTATTTCAGAAATATGTTTTATTACCAGTGGCACCAACATACCATCAGGTATGTAAAGTCACCTCTCTGGAAAGCTTTCACCCCTAAACATGTCTTTAGTCTAATACATTATGCCAGAGGGTTGTTCTCTTTCATCAAATAATACTTAAGGGGTAAGATTCATTCTTATATAAAAAAGGATCAAATATTAAAAAGTCAATCATTACAAAGGATGTCAAAAGTCTTTGGCTTTAATTAGATTTTAATGTATTGTTAGACAACAATTGGGATTGACACATTTTCCTTTTAGGGATGTTGTAATTTTAAACGTCATTGGTGTTCATGATTTATGCTACACACGGTACAGTGGTTTTCAAAAATGTGTCCTAGTGTCCTCTCAAGTATTCATCAGGGATCCACATTTTGTGGATCTGTTATTTTCTATTTATTTATTTATTTTGAGACAGGGTCTCACTTTGTAGTTCAGGCTGGCCCTGAGCTCACTATGTAGCCCAGGCAAGCCTCAAACTCACAGCAATCCTCTTGCCTCTGCCTCCTGAGTGCTGGGATTACAGCTATGAGTTACCATGCCCAATATTGTTGTGTGTGGTTACTGGGGATCATTGGGGATCGAACCAGGGACCTTGAGCTTGCCAGGCAGGCACCGGAACCACTGAGCTAAATCTCTGCCCTCCCCAGCCCTTTTTGAAACAGGGTCTCACTTTGTAGTTCACGCTGGCCCTGAGCTCACTATATAGCCCAGGCAAGCCTCGAACTCTCAGCAATCCTCCTGCTTCTGCCTCCCGTGTGTTGGGATTATAGGCATGAGCCACCATGCCTGGCACTGTGATAGGATCAAACTCAGGAGTGTGCCTGTCTTTTGTGGATCATTTATCACATGCAACCAATGCCAGGTCATTTTGATCCATTAGTTGAGAGTGGTCTATGTTGTTGAGTGGTCACTGGGGATATACAGGTCACTGGGAGTATACAGGTCACTGGGAGGATATTGGTCTATTGAAGGTGCTTTGCTTCTACTAAAATATCCGGAGAGCCAAACCACTTGGAAACCACTGCCTTGAGGTATGCATCCACAATAGTAACGAGTTCAGTCAGATTGTAAATCTAAAACTGACTGAATGCTTTAAGGTAGCATTTCCTCAAACCCTGTACATGAAACCCCAGAGCTTTCTGTCTCTAAGAAATCCCATTTCTTTCCTGGCTTTTTCCTTCTGTGACTATTACTTCTACTTCATACCAAGTGACCCCGCCCTAACTGTCAGAGTAAGAGGCAGGCACTGTGGAAACTTTCAAAAGCTAGTGACCAGGTGGTCCTGCCAGCCACATGCACATGGCTGTGACTGCCACAGGTGAGTTCTCTCTGCTTAAGTCTGACTGTATTGGATCAGCTGACATTATTAAAAATGTCTGTTTTTTTTTCTCTCCTGGCATGGTGATTAATAAAAATCTCTCAGCTTTATATTATTATATTGAAATTCCAAAGGCAAAAACTTACTGGCAATAGTTTTCCTGACTTAGCTGCCTTCTCTTTGTCCAGGTTGTCTGTCTTAAGCTTTGGGATGCATTTTTAAAGTATGCATTGCAAGTTGGCCTTGTCTTGACTACTTCTCCCTTCCTCACTGTGGGTACACCAGAAAAATATTTTTTAAAGGAGCAGGTAGGACAATGACAGCAGATCTTTCTTCTGGATCCTCTACAGTCTACTGAGTTCAGGAGTCCAGAATATTTTAGGAGCTACCCTGATGAGAAAGCATCACTGTTTACACCTGTGTTCCAGGTCAACTGTGCTTGATGGAGTACAAACCCGCAGCACATGCTTCCCATGGCTACACTGGCAGCCCCCTAATTCCTTAGGGAAATAAAACCCATGTCACACTCACACTGCAAAGAGAGTAAGTTGTTAAGGGCATGTTTAATACTGGAGGCGCTAGCATCTACTGGTTACTGGGTGGTATACAGAGACGGGGGTGAAACATTTACGAACATATGCTGTTGCTCTCATTTTTATTTTACACCTTAACATTGAGAAATGCAAACCTGGCTGGTTGTCTTCAGAGAGCTTATGCATTCAGTGGCTGCAGGAGTTACTATCTAAACTGTACTTGCCTTTTGTTATTTCATTCTAAGAAATATAATCACATCTTGAAGAAGTCAGAAACATTTCTCGCCTCTTGGATTTCACTCTGATCACTGATGTGTTCCTCTGAGGCACTTGTGGCTGTCACAGTCTCACTGGTGTCACAGGTCGGGGTTATTGCAAGCAGAGGCCTAGGTTCTGCTTTTCATAAACCTTTTCTTAGACAGTTTTATTCAAAGAGGCTCTCTAAACACAGCACCAAGGAGGGCGGCCAAGCACATTCCAAGCAGCAGTGCCAGACCCTAAATCAAAAGGATAACAGGAAAGGTGCCTTCTAGAATGTTGTCGGAACCCTGAAATGCCAGTACTGTCTGAGGCTAGAAGGTGACGGCAGTGGACGTGACTGAGAAGACCGTGAACAGCACAGCCAAGCAATGGTCAGTAGAGGCCACAAGCCAGACACATGCAGTGCACTTCTCACAGTTACCCCTGGGACAGTGCTCTCCTTTCCATGAGGAAAGAAGCAAACCCCATCATGCACTAGGTTGAGATTTGCCAAACGACTGTGCTAAACACTAATACTTTTCTGGGTTAACAGGAGGGTTCACAGAAATTCATTTAATCTTCAAAGGTGATGCCAAGAACTTTCCAGTGCCTCATGTCTAGGGTCTACTTTGTCTTTACGTGGGTGGGAGTCACACACAGCTTCTACTAGGTTCAGGGCCTGCTTACCTGGGCATCGATTATTTTCTGCTTTGCATCAATGACTGCTTGCATCTCAGCATGATCCTTCTTCAGTTCCTCTTCCACAGCCATTAGCCTAGAATGTGGCAGGAAGAAGGAGCAACACTTTCATACAAGGCTTGATAATGCAGGGAACAAGAAACTTCAAACTGATCATGTTTCAAGATTTCTCATTTTTCCTGTAACAACCTTTGCTTTCTTCTCTCCCACCTTCAGAGAAAAGAGCGATGGTTTATTTTTCAACATGAGCCTGGATTTCATGCATCCATCTGCTTTGGAGCAGTATTGCACTTTTTCCTTTATCAGATCCCTCCCTCAGCATATCTTTTTTCATTGCAAAACATCAAACCAATTAACAAAAACCATCATCTTCTTAATATCAATTACACAATAACCACCTTTTCCTTTGCATAGCTAAGTTTCCTCAGAGTATTCTATACTTAGTAGGCCTAATTTCTCATCTGCTGCTCACAACCTAAACTTCTATGCCTTATTTCTCTGCTCTATGCAACAGCCCAAGAATCCCTTTCTGTCCTCTATTTACATGACATGTAGTTTTAAGTACAGACTCTGGAGCTTGACTATCTGGGCTCAAACCCTCGTACACTACTGTATGACTTTTTTTTTTTTTTTTTTTTAGTTTTTTGTAGTTTAGGCTGGCCCTGAGCTATGTAACCTAAATTAGCCTTGAACTCAAGGCAATCCTCCTGCCTCTGCCTCCTGAGTGCTGGGATTATAGGCGTGAGCCACCACACCTGGCACTGGCACTGTGTATGTGGTACTGAAGGCTGGTATTACGGGCGTGAGTGACCACGCCCAACACTGTGGACTGTGGTACTGGGGACTGAACTCCGGACCTTGCGCTTGTGAGGCAGATGCCAGAACCACTGAGCTAAATCCCTAGTCAACCACTGTGTGATCATGAGCAAGAGACTTAATAAATTTGTTACCATCTTTTCAATCTATAAAATGCGAATGATGTGCCTATCTCAGAGGTTGAGGTGAAGACAAACACATTAATATTTGTAAAGTGCTTAGAAGGTGCCTGGCCAATAGTGTGTGCTATTGTAGTGTGTGTAGTAAGGCCAGTCTCTCTCTTTTTCTCCCTTGACAACAGTGGTAGGCTCTTTTGGTCTTCTGGCCCTAAGATATACAGTAAAACTGCTTTCTGTATTTCTGGATTTATTTTGGAAGCCCACATTAGTTTTGGACACTAGTTAAGATTTTTTAAAATCCAGGTTTTTTTTTTTTTTCCTATAACTTCTCAAATGAACCACTAGGCCCCTCACCTTTATTTTGAATTGCTGTCATTTTAGGAAAAGCCTCCCCTTATCTTCAAAGAGATGCAGTGGGTCTCATATTTAAGATACTTGGAGAGAAATAATCAGTTAATACATTTGTAGCGCAGGCCATAGAGTATATGCACGGGTGAAATGGCTTCTGTTGACCTTCCTTTAAGATTGTTTTAATCATCTCACCGCCTTTTTAATACATTTTTTTGGAGACAGGGTCTCACTGTGCAGCCCAGGCTGGTCTTGAACCATGGCAGTCCTCCTGCCTCAGCCTCCCGAGTGCCAGGATTACAGGTGCGCGCCACCACAGCCAGCTCTTTATGCCTCTTCACAAGCCCACATCTGCCCCCAGGTTTCCTCTCACCTGCTGATGATGCTTTTCATCTGGCTGTCTTTCTCCTCCTGCTGCCTGCGCAGCCGCTCCTCGCTGTCCTCCAGCCGGGCCTTGTATTCCAGCAGCAGCTTCTGCATCTGCTGCTCTTGGACCAGCAACCGCCGTTCATACTCCTCCAGCCTCCGGCTGGACACCCGCAGGCGCTCCTTCAACTTGGTAATTTCTTGTTCATACTACAGCAAAGGAGAAGAGGTACCATGACAAGGAGAGACTACTTTTAGAAAACAGTGATTTATGTTTTTTTTCTTTTTTTTGAGACAGGTTCTCCCTTTGTAGTTCAGGCTGGCCCTGAGCTCACTATGTAGCCCAGGCAATTCTGGAACTCAGCAATCCTCCTGCCTCTGCCTCCTGAGTGCTAGGATTACAGGTGTGAGCCACCACGCCCGGCACTGTGGTTTGTGGTACTGATTGCTGGTGAGCGTGAGTCACCACGCCCAGCATTGTATGTGGTTACCAGGATCAAACTCAGGACCTTGCACTTTTGAGGCAGGCACCGGAACCACTGAGCTAAATCTCTGGCCCAGTAATTTATGTTTTTTTTTTGAGACAGGGTCTCGCTTTCTAGTTCAGGCTGGCCCTGAGCTCACTATGTAGCCCAGGCAAGCCTCAAACTCAGCAATCCTCCTGTCTCTGCCTCCTGTGTGCTGGGATTACAGGCGTGAGTCACCACGCCCAGCATTGTATGTGGTTACCGGGATCGAACTCAGGACCTTGCGCTTATGAGGCAGGCGCCAGACCACTAAGCTAAATCTCCAGCCCTGATTTATGTTTTAATGAAAGAAATCTTAAGCGATACAGCTAGATGCTGTCTGAATTGCCATTTCCTTAATGGCAATTAATGCTTAATGCTGCTACTTATTCCAAGTGATGAACTGGCATAAAATGTTAACGAAGCATTCCCCCTTCTAAAGTTACATTTTTAAATCTGTACTTGGCATGCCAAATTCTACAGATTTATGTACCTCTCTCGATATTAAATTACCAATTGCTGTAAGCCATATTCATTCGGTGATGGTTACCAACTGGGGTGGGGGGAGAATAAGATCAAGCACTTACAAGTTCAACAAATGATGTAAAATAAGCCAAAAGCTGCTTCGCCCAGAAAATATTTCTGTACCATCGACTGTGCTATAGGAGTCCTAACATTACTATCACTCATCAGCCTGCCACTGCTTTACTCTACTAGAAGCAGCCTTTTGGAGATCAAGCAATATTTCTATGTTAAGTCACTAAATCAATAAATAGAATTTTATGGCAGAGCAGGTTATTTACGCTTTGCTCCTAACTATAAAAATGTAAAAGGTCACAAAGCTCAAAGAGAAAGCTCACAGATCCTCTAGGGTTGATTAATAGTGCCTCTTGGCCAATTTTTGTAATAGAGTTCACCTACCCAATTGGTACTTCTTGCTAGAATCTATGTTTACACTCTGAGAAGTCTTACATAAAATCAGTAAAGCAATTGATTATATGGCCCTTTCTTGCTGGGGATGGGGTCTGAGTGTAATGAAATGTCAGATTTTCTAGGTGAGGTAAGAAGCGTAAGTTTTCCTATAAATTCATAGTATATTTATATTCTTTAGTAATTAATAGTAAATCTGTATATTTTTTTGACAGCACTGGGCATCGAACTTACAACCTTGTACTTGCAAAGCAGGCAATGTTGCCACTGAACTAAATCCCTGGCCCATGTACAGTATTTTAAAAGGACAATTTTATATAATGCTATTTCATTTAATTTGACCAGATAACTACCCACTGCTTATCCAACACTGTGGTCCTAAATTATGCTCATTAATTAGAAAGTCAAAGGTGAAGAGTTTTAATGACAGTTCTATAGAGTTAATAAGTAGAGTTTAGAGTCATGCTAAAAGAAGTTAATTATTTGGTTGTCAACCAAATGTGTTAATGCTATACATGATATCAAGATTATTATTTGAACCTTTTGTTATGTGAATTTTCTACCAACAAATTCAAGCAATAGATGATATAAAGATTTATAGAATTCTACATTCTTAATCTAGAAAAGGCAAAAAACAGAATGATCCAAACTAAATTGTTACCAAGATTCAGAGAGTAAAATCTAGTACAATCATTTTGATCTTATGAATACTAACAAGAGGTTTATATAAATATATACCTAAAATGACTAGAAATGAATAGCATAATATCTTCAATATTATGAAACAAGAAATTATTTAATCTTTATTCCCTGTAGTAGGATGGTACTTCCCATGTATGTTCATATGGAGATGCTACTGAACTATTATGCAGAGACATAAATATTATGGTTAAGATAGAGTGAGAGCAAAAGATGGGGACAGGTAGGCATGAAGCTCTTGTCTTGATAACCCTTTTAGTGGCCTGTCACTTGTAGGGGCAAAAAAGTCAACACAGATAGACAAGGTTCTACCTTCTCAGCATGCTTGGCTTCATCCTGATTTTGCTCAGTTTCTTCTACATCCTCCTCATACTGTCCATTGTTTAGAACCCAGGCTGCTGTTCTCTCTACTGGGGACATTGTGGCAGAGTCCACAGGTGACTGAACCTGCATGGGAAACAGTTATTAGCATTTCTTAAAGCAGCTCATCTACTCACTGTATTTCACAAGGACAGCTATTCTTGGAAGACTGATAGTGATCCTTTAATTGTCCATTAAATGCTCTTAAGTTTAGATAATATTTTATTAATGAAAGGGGTAGGGAAAAGAATATCCATTTGTATATTTCATACCCAAGAGCCATTCTTTCTCTCATCTAAAGAAAGCCAAGGCCTTAAAATTATTAATTTAGTTAATGGTTCAAATGCTGTTATGTACCAACTGCCTAATAAGACTAAGATGATGACTGAGTGAGAGAAAGAAGGCATAACCTGGGTTGACGATGGCTCACACAGGTTGACTCCAGAGATGACTGTGGACCAAAGAACTGATTAATGCTATGTAAACTCAAAGGTGAGGCTTAGATATGAGGATCCCAAACTCAGCTTGCACATTAACCATTCAGAAAAAGAGGTGAAGTGATACTGGTGTTTTTAGAGACCAATGACTTCCTAATAGCTTATGAACACTCTTTTTTTTTTTTTTTTTTTTTTTTTTGAGACAGGGTCTCGCTTTGTAGTTCAGGCTGGCTCTGAGCTCACTATGTAGCCCAGGCAAGCCTCAAACTCAGCAATCCTCCTGTCTCTGCCTCCCAAGTGCTGGGATGACAGGTGTGAGCCACCACGCCCGGCTAATGAACACTCTTGAACCAGAAAGTTTCTTGATGAATGCATGATCAAACTGATGAATACCATACAGCTGGAGGCATATTTCTATCCAGTTAGTATAACAGGGACATAGAGGGTAGGCCTGCAGATTCCCAGCTGGTAACTAAAAGGCATCTCTGCCTTCATTTTACTATGTTTCCTTTATTACTGTAGACGTTTGGATCAGATCATTGCTCAGCTCTGTATGGAGGCATGTTAATTACTTAAGGAGGGTCTGTGTTGGCACTACAAGGTTTATCAGGTCTTAATTAACCTTTCCTATCTCATCTCTGGTCCAGACGGAGAACCCAAGTTAGAGCACTAAGGCATTTTCAGGATTTGCAGCAACCTTCAGTTGCCAGCTTTTACAACTTCTGTTGCAGATGCCCTACATGATGCCTGGGAGTCTCCACACACAGTCTGGACTCCACAGAAGATGCCAGTGTGCAGTCTAAGCCCGTGTCACCTTAGATTCCAGGAACAGGGGAGCTTTACAGAGAGATCACCCCTCCTAAGGCCAGTCGTCTCATGGGAATTGGATCACTCCCTCAAACCATCAGTACTTCTCTGGAGCCATTGCAGAACCAGTCCCGAAATAATGATCAACCGGGCCAGGATGACCTTCTATGCCAAGTAGAAAAAGCCCCAACCTTTGCCTTTGTTTCCTTTTCTATAAAATCTCAAAGTGTCTGTCCACCCATTGAGAAGGCAGATCTCCAACCTCTCTAGCTGTCCCTTCCAGCACAGCCATGGTAAGCAATGCTCTGCCCCTGCCTTTCACTGCTGCTGTTTCCTAGACTGAGCCCTGTCTGCTGGGATCCCTGGAGCTGGACTCTTGCCTTAACACTCCAGTACAATCAGGACAGAAAGATAACTGTTCTTTTCTAATGCAGATATACAGAGTGTTAAGACTGTGTCTAGTCTACTGCAGACCACAACTGCCTCCCCTGACCATGTTAGAGCGATGGTGGGGACTGAGTCAGGTGGTGTCTGTGAGGGTTCTCTGGCAACTGCACAGTACTACAGAGGTGACATGCCAGCCCTACTGTATTTATGTTTCAGATCCTGGAACTGGATACTCCAGTTTAGGCTGCTGAACACTAACACAAACAATGCTAGAAATGTACTTTTTCCCCCTTGGGCTGGGAGAGACAGTGAAACAGAGAGAACACAAAGCTTTCTACGTGAATTAGCCTTTTATAGTTAAAATGGATTTTTATTTTGAGAATATTCCATAATTTTATAACTGAAGAGAATTTTCTCTCTCATGCAGAGATATATAGCTTAAGAATCTTTAAATATTTCAGACTAGAATTCAACTACATTCCAAATAAGTATTTTTAAAAAAGGGGTTTTGATGACAATGAGAACTAGAGTGGATGAAAAAACCATAGAGACTAAAAAGTTATCCAAGATGTGTTGGGAGAGACTTTTTTTTGGTGGTACCAAGGATTGAACTTGTGACCTTGTGCTTGTTTACTTGCAAGGCAGGTGTGGTGTCAAGGAGCTAATCTCTGGCCCAATTGGGAGAAACTTTAGAGCTATATACAAGGGGGGGCCAGAGATTTAGCTCAGTGGTTCCAGTGCCTGCCTAGCAAGCGCAAGGGCCCTGGTTCAATCCCGGGTAACCACATGCAACAATACCGGGCATGGTGACTCACAACCACCAGTAATCAGCACCACATACCACAATGCCAGGCATGGTGGCTCTTGCTTATAAACCCAGCATTTGGAAGGCTGAGGCAGGAGGATTGCTGAGTTTGAGGCTTGCCTGAGCTACACAGTGAGCTCAGGGCCAGCCTAAACTACAAAGCGAGACCCCATCTCTAAAAAAAAAAAAAAAAAAAAAAAAAAAAGTGTGTGGTTTATATTAGTAGATACTTAGAAGCAATTGTGATTGAACCTGTAGACTTTCTTTCTCTAAAGCCACAATTTCAATATATATTAAATTTCAGCACTCTTGGAACTTAAAATTCTATCTTTCTACTATAGTTGTAGGTAAGTTTTTTCATTTATTTATATATAAATTCTTGTCATATCCATGCCCTTAATATAGTTACTATTTATAAAATAACCTTTTTCTAGTTAGCTAAGCTCTTGAACTAAACAATATCAGTAAAATAGTAGGATATTCCATTATATTTTACATGGTTATATATTCATGGTTATATACTTTTGTAATATGTATAAAAATAATTACATGATGAATAATTGTGTACATTAATTTTGAAGGTCACCCTTGGGAATAGTGACCTATGGACATAGCATCACCCATAAAAGGAAGATAACTATATACATCAGAAGTGAAATGAGAGGGCTGGGGATTTAGCTCAGTGATTCTGGCATCCACCTTGCGTGTACAAGGTCCTGAGTTCGATCCCTGGTTCCACATACAACAACACCAGATGTGGTGACTCACACCCACCAGCAATCAGTACCACACACTGGGTGGGGTGGCTCACACCTGTACTCTTAGCACTCAGGAGGCAGAGGCAGGAGGAAAACTGCTATGAGTTCGAGGCTTGCCTGGCCTACATACTGAGAAGCCAGCCTGAACTACAAAGATAGACCCTGTCTAAAAAAAAAAAAAATGAGAAATGAGAAAAGAGATTGTATGAGAAAGAACTTTGCAAACTAAAGGCACGTTATACACAGACACACACATTAGTTCCCCCTCTGGTGGATTTTAAAGGCAGAGCACAAATGAATTGTTTTTGGGTTGGTAAAGGGCAACAGTAATAAGAGTTTAGGTTTTTATTTGACACCTAATAATAGCAAGTCAATATTTAAAGGAAACAAATGCCTTTCAGTTTTATAGCAGAGGAAAACTGCTTTATTGTGAAGCCAGAATTTTCTATTCAATAGCAGTTTGAGATAAAATAGCTATTAAAACTAATAACTTTTACTATTATTTTACTTCTTATTACTTCAAGTTCAATAGGTCTCTGCTTCATGTGGTTAAAAAGTTGTTGCTTGAATGAACTCTTTTCCCCCATGACTTGTTATAGGTACCTTTAATGAGTGTCTATAAACACTCTGCAAATTAATGGTCCTCTTAAAAATTTACAGAGGAAATAAAACCCTACCCTTTAAAAGTATTTTTAATAAACAACAACAATAAAAACATCTTGTAGGTAATGAGGCTTTAACTATTAAACAAAAAGATATAAAAACAAGGGTTGGTTCATTTAATTGGTGATAGTATAACTTCACAATGACAGACACAAAGTCCAGTGAATTATGAGAGATCATACAATGGGAACTAGGCAGCTAGGATCTATTTCTATTTTGTTTGTTGAATATTATTTCACTGAATTCTTAGTATGTCCTAGGACTTTGCAAACAGTAAGGAGTCAAATAAAATTGACAAAACAAAACAAAAAACAAACATAATTATTCCTTTTGTTCATGATTTAAGGCTTTATAAAATTTATAAAGGAACTAAAAATTAATAATGAATAAATCAGGCCGGGGATTTAGCTCAGTGGCACTGCACCTGTCTTGAAAGTGCAAGGTCCTGAGTTCAAACCTCGGTACCACAGTTAAAAAAAAGAAAGAAGGGAAGAAAGAAAGAAAAAAAGAATGAAATCCCAAAGTGGAAGAAAACAGAACGGATATTCATTTCAAAATCATTGTTATATACTTTATACAGTATTTTTTTTTTGAACCAGGGATCAAATTTGTGCCCCTGTGCTACCCAGGTAGGTGCAGTACCACTTGAACTATATTCCCAGCCCTTAATGCTTTATACAGTATTAAAAAGTATATACCAGCCTGTAACCCCAGCACTCGGGAGGCAGAGACAGGAGGATTGCTGAGTTTGCGGCGGTTTGCCTGGGCACCATAGTGAGCTCAGGGCCAGTCTGAACTACAAAGCGAGACCCTGTCTCAAAAAAAGCAAAAAAAAAAAAAAAAAAAAAAAAAAAAAAAAAAAAAAAAAAAAAAAAAAAAAAAAAAAAAAAAAAAAAAAAAAAAAAAAAGTATATACCATCACTGAGCTCAGGGCCAGCCTGAACTATAAAGCGAGACCCTGTCTTAAAAAAATAAAGTGTATACCACTTTTTATATTTTTTTCTTTTGGTCTTATATGGCTAGTCTTATTTACAAGTAGAATGTCAGTCTAATGGCACCATATCATACAGTTCTTTTGAATGGTAGCAACTAGTTAAATATATAAAAGATAGTCAATAAAACTTATTTATTAATACCCTAGTTTCTAGAATTCATCATTAAAGTTGATTACTGAAAGGACATTCTGTTTTTCCTCTAGTCCTCTAGAAGTGCATCCAAAGATTTTCCTTTGTGATCGTGCTATCTCTTTTATAAGCTGGATATATGACCAAAATTATCATCTCTAGTTTATAGCCAAAGGAATCAAGGGAGGAGGGTGCTAAGTGGTTCAGAACCCATCTTGCTTAGCTACTGCCTTAGGAAGAGAATTTCTAGCACTGATTTTCTGAAGAACAATTAAAGAAAATGCAGGATGAAAAAGACAAGAAGAAAAGCAGCAGGATTCATATTAGGAAAAGCTCCCTTTTGAGATGAATCCGTATGGGGATTCTCTGGGAAAAATAATAATGATTTAGGGCAAAGGGCCTGACACAGCAGTTTAACAGATAAGCAGTTAATCACAGACAGGCTATTTTGGGGACAACTGAAAATAGGTCAGTTCCTTGTTCCTTGGTGGTATTAACTAGATATAAACAAGCCTTAGTTTTAGTTTCTTTACAACCTGAAAGAGGTTCTCATAATGAATAACACTCCTGCTATTGACACCAAAGAAAGCACTTATTAAATTAATGAGTAAACTCTAGAGTTCTTGAACAGTTTGGTTAGAACAGGATTCAACAAATCTAAATGTGAAAATTGCAGAACAACCCCAGTGTACTTATTAAACACCTATTTTTTTCCTGCACCATGTTAAAGAACAGTTTTTATTTTAAGCAACAAATATACACCTTTTCATTTTTATTAAATGCACCAAACACCTATTTTTATTTTATTTTATTTATTTATTTTTTTGAGACAGGGCCTCACTTTGTAGTTCAGGCTGGCTCTGAGCTCACTATGTAGCTCAGGCAAGCCTCAAACTCAGCAATCCTCCTGCCTCTGCCTCCTGAGTGCTGGGATTATAGGCTTGAGCCACCAAGCCCGGCATTTGTGGTATATGGTACTGATTGCTGGTGGGCATGGCCACCACACCCGGTATTGTTGTATGTGGTTACTGGGGATGGAACCAGGGAGCTTGCCTTTGCTAGGCAGGTGCCAGAACCACTGAAGTAAATCTCCAGCCAGAACACCTATTTTTAAAAGCCTCTTCAAATTGGAATTTCTAAGGCTAGGGGAAATGGTAAATATTATTTGTACAAGACTATATGATATGTGATAAATACAGAGGAGAGAAAAAAGAAAATTCAAATAGAGACTTCAAGGGGTCAAAATACTAAGACTTTCCTGAAAAAAATAAATGTAAATTGGTTTCACTAGAATTTCATTTCTTGCCTACTCACTGTATTTGGAGAAGACTGAAGCCAATGACACTGCCAACAATGCCTGTCCCTTTGTGCTAAGATACAAATGGAATTTGCAGGGGACAAAGCCACTGACAATTATAAATGCCTCCAGAATGGTCCCCACAAAGAAATCCTTTAGTTTTATAGAGAAAAGAATTTCCTAACACAATTTGCAATTAAAATGTGTGAAGGAATTTGCTTTAAAAATGTGCTGATTGTATAGAACTTTAGAGGCTCATGGGAGTGAGAATGAGAAACATAAGCAAGAAGAGGGGAGATAAAGAATACAAGAGTAATAACATTAAGCTGAAAGAATGTACCATCTGGGTACAAAAAGCTAGTGTAGAAAGACCAGAAATACAAGACATCAACATACAGTGGTTCTCCTTCAGCTGGCATGAGAGTGGTAGCCACCTTCGAAGGAACAAAGATCAGTATTAAAGCTCTGCTAGGACATCTCACTGTGGCTGAGCCTACTTCATGCCAATATAACAAAGATATACCTAACTTGTCAGTGGCGATGGTATACAAATTAATATTTAAGTTGGCTTTTTGAGATGGTATGTTTTTCCTTTTGCATCCATCTCAGCCTTACATTTGATAGAAACACATATTCTGTGCTTGTGTGATAGGTGAAACATTTCCTACAGGAAAAGTTTTATAAATAACGGTTCCAGATGAGTATCCAAACGGCTGTTTATAATATTATGAATATCAGCCTGAGTCATAGGCCCCGAGGACTGAGGACTACATGGTACATGGTATAGATGTAAAAGAAGAGAATTTTAATTTTTTTCTTTTATTCTTAAGGCTGGCCCTAAGACAACTTCTGAAAAGCAGAAGGCCCTTTTCCTTGTCTTGTCCCTCTGGGTCATTTGATGTTCTTACCGACTATGTATCTCATCCTTAATGCTTTCTTTCTTTCTCTCTCTCTCTTTCTTTTTCTTTCTTTCGAGACAGAGTCTCACTTTGTAGTTCAGGCTGGCCCTGAGCTTACTATGTAGCCCAGGCAAGCCTCGAACTCAGCAATCCTCCTGCCTCTGACTCCCGAGTGCTGGGATTACAGGCTTGAGCCACCAAACCCAGCATTTGTGATATGTAGTACTGACTGCTGGTGGGTGTGAACCACCATGCCTGGTATTGTTGTATGTGGTTACCAGGGATCGAACCAGGGACCTTGTACTTGCGAGGCAGGCAATGGAACCACTGAGCTAAATCTCTGGCCCCGTAATGTTTTCTTGCTGCTCTAAATGCTTAAGGAGATGTCTATCTTTCCTGGAATCTTTCTAGTGCCCTTCCAATAAATATTTCAATTCCCCAAAACTTGTTGCTATCAACTGATCACATCATGGAGTCAATGACTGATAGCATTCTAACACATAATTTATATGTGTACAAATATACATGATTTATAAGTAGGAAGAAATATAATATAAATACGAGATACACAGGGATGTACATTTTTTTTCCTTAAACGAAAATGCATATTAAATCAAATGAAGAAGTGAAATGTTGGGTAATATAACAAAAGAAAATGATAACTTTAAAAGGAAATCTTATTTCTTAGGGAAGGATGACCCTGCCAATCAGTCTGAGTTTTAATCCTCCTCATTTTGTATTCAAACATTTTATAAATGCTTTTTTTCCCTTCAGACAAGTTTCAGAGCAAAGGCAAAGTATTCAGTTGATAGCAGAGTGGAGGCAGAGCTGCCAAATGAAGTCCCAGCCAATAAAAATGCAAATAACAGACCAAGGTATCCCATCCCCAAGGTTATTAGCTCACTTTAAAAGGCAAAATATATACTGGTGCCTCAAAATATAACACTGTAAAGAAGGAATGATTAAATTCTTGGCAAATAAGAAAGCTTAGAAATCTTGGGTTAGAATACATTTGTTAGCTACCTGTGTTTCTATCTTTTTACCCTCTCCTTTACCTTGTCTCTATAAGCATTCAGTTGTTTATTTTTCTAGCCATTTCCAGGAAAAGACATATGGGACTTGGTATTACCATAGGGAGTTGGAGGATGAAGTAGGGAGCAGTTACTTTAAATTCACAGCTCAAAATATACAACTTTATTGTGAAAACTTAATAAAAAAATATCGAGAAGGGTTAATTTTTAGATTCCCAAAATACAGTTGATTTTGTCTACTGATTTTCTAGTTTAAGAGTGTAATTACTCATTCAACATCACAGACCTCGTCTAAGTGCAAACTTAGCAACCCTGTCACTTGTAGAGAGGGCAGGCCCCTGAGTATTTGTTAGAGAGTCTCTCCAGGGTAATGAGCCAAGCTACATTTTACTAACTCACCTAGCTAGAAGACTCCCAAACTTTTCATTTCCTCTTCCCATTTAAAGTTGGCAAAAAATACATTAGGTGGAATCCTTGTTAGCAACTGGATTTCCCAAGGACTTACATATAAGGAACCTAGGAAGTACGGTATATGGTAGCACAAGCCCCACCAGGACTCATCCTTACCTGCTGGGTCTGCTGTCTCTGGATTGCTCTCACTTTGGGAACGGGGCTCTCTCTGGAGGAAGACGACTGCTGCCGGGACCTGCTCCCGTTCTGTACAGGTTCGGCCACCAAGGCCGCGGATGCCACTGACATGCTCCCAGTGCTACGTAAGGAGGCACTATGGGGCAGGGATGGGGGGGCTTTGGCTCTGGCACCTAACCCAGCCTGGTCTATTTTTCGGATTTGGGTTTGCCCAGTACTGTTTTGTCGTGGTAGAACAAGAGGTATGTGTCTGTCCGGCATATTGTGCCGCCGGGAGAAATCTTCACTCTGAGTGCTACGTTTGGTGAAATCTTCCATGCTGCTATTGCTGGGTCCACTGAGTTTGAAGTCTTCACTGTTACTTTGGCTTCTAGAACTGGCAGTGCTTAGATTTTCCAAACTGGAATCGACAGAGGCCTTTGGCATTGCTGGAATTGGATTATTGAGGTGATAGACAGGATTCTGGAATGACAAGGGCTGGAGACTTCCTGGCTGGTTCAAGGCTGGATGCAGGGGCCTTCTCACTTGGGGTGCACTCTGAGGAGTGCTCTGGGCTTCCCGCAGTTGTTTGACGCTGGCCAACTGGGTTATAGAAAGCTGGCTGCCCGTCAAGCGCATAGGCACGTCAAGCATGACAGAAGCGTGCTCTACCTGAACGGCGTGTGTGTCCTGCAGGTCCATGAGGGACACGCTCCGACCATTAGGAAGGCTATTTTCCTTTTCATCCTTTTCAGAGTAAGTCATGCTCTGGGAGGAGGCCTGCTGAACCAGCAATAATGTTTTCCCTCTGAAATAACTGTCCGTGTTGTCCTGGCTTGGAGATTTTAGTTTATGCAAATCACTATGGAAAAAGAAAGGACCCTGAATTACTCACGAGGAAAACACTACACAGTTAAGACTCCTCAGTTCAGGCACATGAATCCTTCTGAAGTTTCACAATCCCCATGTGGATACTTATATTTCTTTAGAAACTCAAATTTCATCATTATAATTTTTAGACTAAAAGTCAGCATTTTTAGTATTCTCCCAAAGGTGGAGAATAACACCATGCATACCATCCCATCACTGTCTTCAGGTTTTACTACAATTTCAATAATCTGCTCATTAGAGAGATTAGTGTACCTCCTAAGGTACCTGAATTCATACTTAATTAGTTCTGTCATAACCTTCAAGGGGAGAACCTCTGATCGGACAACCCTTCTATAGGAACAAGATAAATCTTGCCAGGCTAGAAAATTAAGTCTAAGTCCAGTTGACAGATAACTATAAAATGGTTTTAACTGAGGGTACCCAGAGTTTTGACTGCTACACTATCTGACATCAATTTCATAAATCTCTTAGTCTTCCATAAAGCAGGACACAGAGGTTTGTATACATTTACATCATTCTGGAAAACGAGTTACCCTGGATTTTGTGCATTGTGACAAATGAATTTGCCTCAGATGATTCTTTTTAACTGCCTTTAACTTTAAAGTTAAAAAGTTTTCTGATAAATCTAAATGTTATCTCTCTTTAGGCAAAATTTCAAAATCTCTTTTTCATACCTGTCAGTGGGGTCTTCAAATATTTTCTGCAGCCCGGAAGAGAGGCTCCCACTGACATTTGGACTGGAGTTATGCTCAGCAAAGCGTCTCAGTTGTTGTTGTGTTGGGGTAGGATTAGTCAGAGACTTGGTGATATCAGCGAGAACACGGGGGAGAGGCCCCAATTTTGCCACGGTAGCCTGTAGGAAGGAATTTTCACCCTAATTGGATAAGGAGCATTGTGACATCCACCAGAGATTGTTTTTGGAAAAACCGAGGCCCATTGATGGAGGGGTGTAGGTTGGAGGGAAGGGAAGGTATTTGCATGTGGGAGTGGCAAATTCATAATGCATTGTTATGGAGCAGCGGAACCATGGCGTCGAGATGAATGGAGGAGGCGAAACAAGATGCAGCAGACATCGAGGAAAGAAAGGAAATAGAAATTAGGATTATGCAAATAAAAATTAAAAGACATGCTTCCAACAACCAAACTAGTGCCATTCCAACTAAAATGGGCATGCAAAGCAAACTAAATCTTTGGGTGACTAACAGACCAAAACAGAGAAGGGCAGGAACCAAATACCTTCTAACCAAAAGCATTTCAAGACTAGAGGATTGGCTGATGTGATGAAACTTACAAAGACAAAGGACTACACGAGGAAAGAAATGCATGCCAACATACAGGAAGGTGCCGCATTCGGGGGCCCACAACACGCAGGGCACACAGTCAGCTGATACTGCCATCCACTATTCCAGTCAGTCTTGGAACCCCTGACCCACTGTCAACTTAGTTTCCATTAGTAAAGTGATTTTTTTTTGTTTGTTTGCAAACAGCAAAATCAGATACATTTTCTCTATATGTCTGGATGTACTCCTGTATCCCAGGATCAGATACTAAAAAGGAGAAAGTGTGTATACATAGCAAAGCTTATTAAAAAGACCTTGATCTCAAATAAACCAGGCCTGTTTCACAAAATAACTGATCAAATTATTAAAAAGAGAATAACTTTTTTTTTTTTTTTTGAGACAAGGTCTTGCTATGCAGCTCAGGCTGGTCATGATCTCACTATGTAGCCCAGGCTGGCCTTGAACTCACAGTGATCCTCCTGCCTCAACCTCCTGAGTGCTAGGATTACAAGTATGCACCACCATGCTGGGCCAATAATAACTTTGTAATATAGGAGTTATCCATCTCAATACTTTTTTCTTTAGGGGATTCTTATTCCCATAGGGTTTTATGAGACCCTCAAATATAAGTTAGTTTTACATGCCTGTCATTTTTGTCTTCTCAACAACCAATAGACTCTTATACTCTGTTCAAATGGATACAACGCCATCTAAAGAATGCCTTAATTGCTCAACAATGTTGAGCCATAGTACATATTAAAGGAAGTTAGCCTCAAGTTGAGGAAAATTATCATGATTTCAAGTTAAGATCTAGCTAGTGTTTCTAAAAGTGAAGAATGGATTTTGAAGAGTAAGAAATGATTATTTTACAGATGTTTTAAGCACCAGTCAACACACTATTTATGCTTCCTAAGGAAAGGGTTTTTTTCGTAGGTTTTACTTTTCTGCAGTTTTTATTAACACATTTTTATAGATCATAAGAAAATTAGGAAAACAGACAAATCTTCATCATAGAAAAACAGTTTTGGAAGTCAATCTAACACTACTCAACTATTTTCTACTACTACAAAAAAAAAAATCTATGCCTTGCTGCAAAATTCCAGAAGGAAAAAAGTGATTGGCATGCTTTATAATTTACTCATTAATATGATATATAATTAATTTATAGTCAGAAAACAAATGATTGAAATAATTATGTCTCACATCTGGAGAAAACTCGGTATCAGGATTTTCAGATCCCCTGTGATCTCAGCAGTAACAATTATAAACTTCCCAAACTCCATAGTGAAACAAAAAATACCCTCACAAAAAAATGTCATGGGTAAAGTTACTTAAATATGATAAACAGCATTTTCCAAATCTATACATGTTAGTAATTACTAGATGAATTTTCATCTTACCCTATTACATATAAATGAGGATGTATACACCCATATTGTATATTAGATTCTAGGCAAGTTTTCAGATGTGGTGTATGTATATATTTACCCAGATAATTATTTAAAATGTATCAATAATTTCATGATTTTCTAGAATTTCACAGCTATGGAGCACATATTTCATTCAAAAAAGGATGATCACTTACTTTCAGATACCTAGAGCAAAAGGTTGCTTTTAACCAGCAGAGAGGGTGAGTATTATCACTCAGAGACATGCTCCAGAATTCAGGTGCACTAAAGTTCTCTATCTCCCATTTCCCATTACTCTTCCAGCCTACTTTACCTTATCAAGTTGGGAAACTACTTCCCACAGTAAGGAATGCAAAACTGAAAGCTCTCGGCCCAGATCAATGTAACCATCAAAGCCTGGGGTGTTTGAGATGGTGTCTGGATTAGAGATCTCCAAAAGAAAGCGCTTCATTCCACCCCATTCATGTTCTAAAAAATCATTCATGAATGCCATGTATTCCTCTTTGTTACCAAACCTGAAGTGGAGGGTGAGAAAATGAGAGAGAACATATTCAAGAAAAGAGATATGATCATTTTGAGTTGACTTTACACAGAGGTATACAATTCTTTTATTCTGTGGAGATAACACTAATCTTGTTTCTCTGTTCAATGATAAGAGAACTTTGTTTTTAAGGTGGTAGGGATGGAACCCAGGGCATTCTGCATACCAGACAAGTACTCTTATCACTGGTCACCACCAGCCCTACAATGTATTCTTTTCTTCTGACTTCCCTCCTTATTCCCTCCTTTTCTTTCCTTCCCTTCTCTCCTTTTTCTTTTTTGTGGTGCTGGGCAACCCAGGGCCTTTGCACTGAATTACATCCCTGGTCCTTTTAAAATATTTTACTTTGAAATAGTCTTGCTAGGTCACCAAGATTCCTAGGATAGACTTGAACCTATTTAAGATTTTCTGGTATACATTAAAGCAACATTAAGAATACAGGAAGCCTCCTGCCTCAGCTTACCAGGGTGCTGGGACTGCAGGCATGCACCATCATGCCCAGCTTCTGGAACATACTTCCTTAATATTATCTCTATACATATTGAAGAACCTTGAGTAGCTTTCTATTCTCTGTAGGATAAAGCCAAAACTCATTTCTTTTCCTCAGTATTTAAAGTTCTTTATAAAATAACCCTGAGTTACCTACTACGTATTCACTGGCATGAACTTCAATATTGCTAGCTTCTTCAAAATCTCCCAAGTAGATAACACAACATTCCCCCAACCATTATTCAAAGATCTCCAACAGATGCCTGGAACTGTGGATAGTACAGGATCCTGAATACACTATGTTCTTCCCCATAAATACATACCTATCATAAACTTTCATCTTTTCACTTAAGGAAGCACTTTAAAGCCTCACTTTGGCATTCTTGAATTGTCTGCATCACTGCTCTTACAGTTTGGGTCATTATTAAGATAAGGGACACTTGAGGACAAGGACTGTGACACTTGCAACAGTTGATCTGAAAACCAATATGACCAGTACCAGGCAGGGAGCATATAAGGGACTACTCATGTCCTGGATGAGACAGCCGGACATCATTCTACTCAAAATGGCACATAAATATAAACATAGAATTGTTTATTTCTGGAATTTTCTATTTATTATTTTTGGATCACACTGACCATGGGTAAATGAGATGATGGAAAGCAAAACTTTGGATAAGGAGAGATTCTTCTCTGGTTCTTTATTCATATCTTTATTTCCACTAGAAAAGAACAATTTCTTTTCCTGTTAAGATTCTAGCTGTCTTCAGGGCCTAAGTTAAGTCTATAAAACTTGTTTCAAGATAAACTAGAAATAATTTTCATTAGGATTAGCTCCAAATGGGCAAAAAGGCATTTTTTTTTTTTTTTTGAGTCAGGGTCTCGCTTTGTAGTTCAGGCTAGCGCTGAGCTCACTATGTAGCCCAGGCAAGCCTTGAACTCAGCAATCCTCCTGTCTCTGCCTCCTGAGTGCTGGGACTATAGGCGTGAGCCACCATGCCTGGCACAAAAAGGCATTTTTCTGCACTGGCTGCATTAGCATAATATAGTGTACTTTTAAGAAAACCTCCATTATTTACATATAGAAAACAATCTTTTCACCCAATTCTAACTTTTTCTTCCATACACTGCTAAAAGAAACTTGTTTTTAAGAAATGCAGCTCAGTGGTAGAGTGCTTTCTAGTGTGTGTGAGGCTGTGGATTTGATCCCTAGTACCACAAAGAACTATAAGAAAACTAAAAACCCTAAGTACATTCGTGACCAATTTTGTAATTGTGAATTCTTTCCTAGCTATTTCATAAAAAAAATATGATTTACTGAGGAAAAAGCTGGAAACAATGAAAAGTGGAAAGAAAAAAGTGTGGGTACATCCATTCAACTACTAAACATATTTGCTATATACATTTGCTTTCTCCTAACTTTCTTACAAAAAGATAAGCTTACAAAGAAGTTGAAAAATATACAAGAAATAACCATATTTCTTTTGTTTACACTAACTATATGCTAACATTTTGCTTCCAAGTTTGCTTTCATTCTCTATATACATACATATGCTCCCCCAACCATTTTAAACTAAGTTACAGACATCACCTCTAAACACTTTACTGCCCATATTTTCAGAATAAGCAATATCTACTACATAGATCAATGCTGTTTTTATACTGAAACTTTTGAAAATATTATTTATAAATCATCTTAGATATAGTTGATATTTCAATTCCAGTAATTATCTCCTCAATAACTCTTTGAAATATTTTCCCCCTAGTTTTTAAGATTCAAATTTCAAGGTATGTTTGATGTCTTGATCTAACTATAGTACCTTTCTGTCTGTGGCATTTTTCGTCTAGGCTAGTTGTCTTTAGCCACGTAGCTAATATAATTTCAGACTGTTCTCCCTAGTTCTTGTATTTTTAAATTGCTAGAATAAAAGCATCCACACTATTATGTATCTTGTCATTTTTTTTTTTTTTTTTTTTTTTTTTTTTTTTTTTTTTTTTTTTTTTTTTTTTTTTTT
>PVIC010017049.1:0-33209 GCA_004025085.1 Thryonomys swinderianus
AAAAAGAAATGAAGTAAAACTTTCACAAAATTCACAGCATAAAAATAATTATTTTTAGTGCTTTCTAGAAATATGCTAAGTCTTACAATGAGGGAGTTTTCTTCTTTTAGATCTTTACTGAAAAGGTCATCTTGCAATACATACACTTTAAACCATGTTCCCCCAACAAAAACGTGGGCATATTTCACATAGCTACTACCTGTGGTGCTGCCTGTGGAAACCCAGAGAAGAAGCAGGTCTGGCAGGTGTGCAGATGTGGCCGCAAGCTGTCCGGAGACAGAAGATAGCCTAGGGTCCAGGCTGGCAGAGGGGCAGGACACCTAGCAGCACACGCCATGCTGTCATCTACCACCCTCTGGACAGATAAACTGAGAGAACCAGGATACCCGCCTTCTGAAGGGCCTCCCTGTCCACACGGCGGGGCGCAATGCAAGTCTAGGAAGTCACAAATGCTGGCTAGAAGCAACTGTTCTCTCTTCATGAAGCGGAGACCAAGACAGCACAGAACAGGCTCCACATGTCACCCAGTGGGCTCCAAATGCCACGGTTCACAAAGAAAGAGATGTCAGCACCAAAGTGGCACAGATATTGGAATTATTTGGATTTAAATGTAGCCTGGAGAAAATCAAAAAGTAGCAGCAACTTAATAGAAGATACAAAGGAAAATCAAATGCAAATTTTAGAACTAAAAATATGTAATAAACGGAATAAAAAAAATACTGCATAAGCAGTATTAGATTGGAGGGGCAAAAGAGAAGATCAGTGAGCCCAAAGAATAGAAATGGCCTAATCAGAGAAATGAGCAAACTTCAGAGACTTGTGGAATTATAACAAAAGTTCTAAAGCTCATGTTGTTGAAAGTATTTATTAGAAAGCCAGGAGACAGGGTACAGTGCAAAAAACATCAAAAGAATACAGCTGGAAATCACCCAAACTTGATCGCAGACATAAATCTACAGATTCAGGAAGCTGAGGAAATACCACCAAGAACAAATTGAAGAAAGCCACTTCAAGATGCATCTGAATTAAAATCCTGAAGCTAAAAGGCCAAACAAATCTTGAATGTGGCAGTACAGAAGGACAGTAGATGCCTCATCATAAACTGTGGAAGGAGGAAAGCAATGGGAAAATCGGTTTCCCAGGTAGTAAGAGCGACCACCTAGACGTCCTCATCACATGGAAGTAAAGAGGAAGTAAGATCCTTGGTGACAAGAAGCAGGAGACTCTGTCACTGAAGACCAGCCTGTGCATGGTACAGGGAGTTCTCAGAATAAAGGAAATGAAGAAAAGCTTGGGCTGGCAGGAAGGATGGAAAAGATGTAGACAAATATACTTGACTTTTTCTCTGCTTGAGTTTTCTGATCTAGGCTTGAAGGTTAAGGCCCAGATCATAGCCCTGTCCAACATGGCTCTCAGATCCTACAGAGAAAATACATAAGATAATAACATAATGCATGAAATGGGCTTAGAGGCCAGCAGCTTGTCAATACCAGTTGACTGTAACAAGTTAAATATGCCCGATTTAATATAGCTATGACTAAAAACATGTATTAAAAACACATTAAAAAGTATGTGGCCAGGCGTGGTGGCTCATGC
Source organism: Thryonomys swinderianus (assembly GCA_004025085.1). Classification (NCBI taxonomy): domain Eukaryota; kingdom Metazoa; phylum Chordata; class Mammalia; order Rodentia; family Thryonomyidae; genus Thryonomys; species Thryonomys swinderianus. Next base: position 1,597 of record PVIC010017049.1, read on the forward strand.
CTGTAATCCCAGCATTTGGCAGGCAGAGACAGGAGGATTGCTGAGTTCAAGGCTTGCCTGGACTACATACTGAGCTCAGAGCCAGCCTGAACTACAAAGCGAGATCCTGTCTCAAAAAAAAAAAAAAAGTATGTGGCAGAAATCAAAATGGAATTTTAATACTCTTAACACTTAGAAAGGCAGGAAAAAAAGAAACAGAAACCAAACCCAAAGGGAAAAAAAAAAAAAAAACAGAAGAAAAAAATCCAGTAGCAGAACTGCCTTAGGCCATCATCCTGTTTCATCTCTAAAAGTCAATTAATCAACTGAAAGTTGAGGATGCAAAATAAGGAAAGTAAAAATATTTTAGAATATACTGTGGATGTGATTGAGACAATGAGAACTACCCCTTCTTTATATATTCCTGAAACGCGTCTTCATCTCTGATTTGTAGGCCAGATGATACATGGTTTTCAATTGCATTTTTGGCCAGTTAAATAAATCCAACAAGCTAAAACAAAACACATAATCCTGATGGGAAGATCACAGGGCTCCCTTTGGCCTGTTCCACCAGCCGGACAGGTGAAGGACTTGGCTATGCTCCACTTTGAGACGCTTTTTGTTTCTTCCTGACTCTGAGATCTCTAGTCATCATTCCTGGGAGACACTCTGCTAAGTCCTGCTCTCTATTTACATGGCCACGTGGCCACGTCTCTAGGACAAGCATGGTACTCACCCCTGGAAAGTCATAAGGCATCAGACACTTGCTCCCCATTGCTGAACTCACGGTCCAATCCCAGAAAAGGAGACACATGTGCCTCTTACATCTGAAGCATGTTATAATTTAGATCTAAAATCTCTCCCAGAAGTGTCGTGTACTTGGGAGGTGACTGGATTATGGAGCTTCCATATTAATCATGGATTCATTCACTGAACTCAGTAAATGAATGTGCTCTTAGAAAGTGAGACCTTTCTGGAGGTGGCCTGGGGTGTAACCAGGAAGGAGACGTTCTGTTTCTCCTCTGTGTCTCCTTACTGGCTACCCTGAGTGAGTAGCTCTTCTCCCCCATGCCCTTGCACCATGATGTTTCTGCTTGGGGGAGCCAACCATGGACTGAACCCTCTGAAAATCATGAGCCAAGTGAACACTCTCCTTCTTTATATTGTGTGTGTCAGGTAATTTGTTTTGACAATAAGAAAGTCAAACACAAGGAGCAAGAGATCAGTACTCCAATTCCCTCTGGATTAGAGCCTGCGTGCACAAAAACATCAAGCTTCTGACAGACATCTCTTCCTGCCCATAAACCAGGAGAACTGCACAGCACAGAATCAGAGACAGTACTTACTGGAGTCTGGCTTTAGAAATCTCTCAAGACTCACATTTTGCCTTATAAGCCAACACAGTCCTTATTTCTGTTTCCTATTATCTATCTCTTGTTCTGCTTCTATTCATATTTTAAGTTTCTCATAAAAGATAAATCACATGATATTTAAGCTTGTGTGTCTGATTTATTTCACTTCTTATTGTGTCAAGGAGCATCTGTTTTTGTAGTAAAAGAGAACCAAGAGATGGAGGGAGAGAGAGAGGAAGGGGTTGTAAGAACTATGTATCATGTCCATGTACCAACTCCCCACAATGAGCATGCTTGTTATTTACTACAAATATGGACTAGTAAAAACTCTAAAAATTAGGCCCAGGATTTAGCTTGAGTGATACCACAACTACCTTGGAAGTAAAAGGGCCCAAGTTCAAACCCCAGTACCAGAAAAAATAAATAAAACCTCTAAACATTATTTTTTAATCAAGCTATATATCTTCTTCTCCCCTGGGGCCAGGTCACCTTGCATCTTCCGTGTGAGTCAGTTCAATCTAGAACAAGGGGCACATGTCCCCAGGACTGTGTGCACCTGCAAAGTGTGCCCCCCCACGCCCCTCTCCTGCCCCCAACCTCCAGAAGCAGCTTTTTGTCATCAGGAAAGTGCTTTACCCAGCACTTTGGAAACTTGGTGTTTCCAAAGCAAACACCATAGTGGTTAGCAGAGGAAGATCATTTATTTTTTAAAGCTAGAAGGAAACACTTTGACTGCTGATTATATACATTAAAATAAAAAATATAGCTAGAAAAACAGTTACCTAGCCTACTCTGGGCACAGTACAGAACCAGTGATCTTTATCTTATCAACTTTAAGAGCAGCCCACTACACTTTTCTTGAATTAGATCTTTTTAAAAGAATCAATTTCCCAGCATGAATCTGAGCTTCTTTGCACATGTCTAGTTAAAATATTTATCTTAAAGTAACAAGTTATCAAATAATTGTATATTGCTGATTATAGAAATGATGCTTATCTTGATGGACTCAAAAGTAATTCAAGCACATCATATTAGAATTTATACTGCAGATAAAATACATCTATTTATCTCAAATGGCATAGATATGGGCTAGAGCAGTGTTTTCAAAGTCATGAAAATGAAGTAATAGCGCATTGAGTGAGGAACGTAAAAACTGACAGCCACAGAGGGCCTGGCATGCAATTTTCTCTTCATTTTGTAGCAAGGAAATATTGATTATTTGCATTCTGGGCCTACAGGGGCCCAATATCTTTGTGTGGTTCACGGATTGTGGTGAAATTGGGTGCAGAGTCCCTGAATGAGTGTGATCAGCTAAATTCAATTTAGGGCTATATAAGAAAGAAACCGACAAAAACACACACACATGAAAAAGAAAATAAGATTATCTGCAGGCTTACATTCATTTTTTCTCTGTGAAAACCAATAATATATAACAATGTTTTGTCAAGTGGAAATAGCTCTATAACACAAGGCATTATTATAATTCAATATATAACTGAAGTGGAAAATACAAACAAGCACAGAGCACATCATCTGGGAGACTGTTGCAGGCCACACGCAGCCCTTCCCCTCAGCCCCGAGTGCCCATGATTTCCTGCAAAAGACACCTTTTTGCTGCTTCGGGCGCCCTTCTACTGCTTCCAGTGTCCTTCTTACTGCTTCCGGTGCAAACCTGCAACTCTCCCCAGGCTCCTGAGTGACCAGCAGGAGATGCTGGGTAAGTTCTGTAGCAACCATGTCTCACGTGGGCTCCACTGAGTCTCCCACCTGTGCTACAGGACCAGCCCGCCCTCCTCTCCACGTGACGGGACTCCATTCAAAGGAAAAGCAGTTGCGGTGTATACATGGAAAGGGAGGATGTGTGGAGGGCACAGGGTAACAGCAGTGCTTCTGGTCCACAGAACCCAAGAAATACTAGAGCAGCTGAGAGAAAAAGGTACTAGTCCAAATGTGCTTTGGAGCATCTAAAAACTGCCCCATGCGAGGGGCAGGAGACAGCTTGCTGTCTACTTTCAATCCACAGGTATTTACAACACATTTGCATCTACAGAGCAGAAACATCTAAGGATATGACTTCTTCAACTTAGTTCTCTGAAAAAATGCCAAAGGAAAAATGTATGCATAAAGACTCTCAATTCCAAAATGCAGTAAAACAATAAGGCACTACATAAACCTATAGAATATTTCTCATATGTAAGAAGAAATAAATTTTAATGCTACTATTTCAAATTCTAAAATATTGAGAATTCAACAGTTTCTAGGTCATGAAAATTATTAATATGTACCTTTTCTGAGACCTATAGCAAGCCACCCTGTCCTTTTCCCCTGAGGAGTTTGCCCACTGAGAAATTACAAGGCCCAACTTGCTCCAGTACAGCCTGCATAGATCAGGTAATCCTTTGGTGAGGATTGCTCTCAATGAACCTGCAGGCAGAGAGGTCACCAGCAGTCTGACATCCGGCTTCAGGAAAAATAACAAGATCCTAAAAAGGAAATAGTTATTATAAAATATTCTTGACATGTGAGGGTCTTGGTATCAACCGCTTTAAAAAGTAAGTGTCACACTGTTCCATGATGCACTGACTTGTATTTTTACCAGGCCTAGAAAGAAACTAAGAATCAATCATTAGGAAGAAAAGTCATGCATCAGTAAACAACCCATGCAGGAGTCCAGACTAAAGGGAATGTCACTGATTCCTGTCATGGGCATCCGGCAGAAGGAGCTTCACAATCTGAGATAGGTGCTGGAAAACATGTTCTAGTGCTCAGCCTCTGTGAAGGTGTGAGCTGCCGCCCGCCGTTTAGATCTGAACGTGGGAGAACTGGGGAGCACTTCTTATGCTCAGCCTTGTTTCCACCCGGAGCCGTGTAAGAAGGGAGCTCCTGCCCCACCCACTTCCTGGCTTGTCCCTAGAGGAAGCAGACCTCAGACACCTGACCTGGGAGCCTTAGGAGCATCTTCCCTATTTCACATGTTATTCCTCTCCCAGACCTTAACAAGATTCCCACCAGTGCCATCTGCAAACTGAATTTGTTTTGATGGTCCTGTCCCTGCTGTCTGCCTGCACAAATCACCACGTGACGGCCATGTCACCTTTATTATATCTGGAAGCCAGTATACAGAACCTACTTAGACATCTGTCCCAAAGACATGGCATGAAGATTCCTCTTTAAAAGTTGGTGCATCTTTTTTTTCAAAGACATTTTAACATGTCCATCTCTTATTGTATGTGGGTCTGTGTATGTGTACAAATGCACAAAGGCTTTAAAACAGAAAAACAATTTGTAAAACTTCAGAATGAATGTTAACTGGAGCCACAGGAGAGAAATTGCATTAAGAATCATTTCCTAGATTCTAGAAGCTGAATCCTGCCCTTCCGCACAAGTTAGCATTTTTGTTATGCAGATAAATTTGTTGTGTGTAGACATCAATTTGGTTTCCCCTTTCATCTCAATCTGCACAGAGTTCAGAGTGGTTTATAGAAATTGTCAACCTGGCCTCAGGTCAGACAAAAACAGTCAGACAAGCTTGTGTCCACCTCAAGCCATTTGAGCTGAAATGTCTGTGGGGTTTTGATAAAGCAAAGTGACTCGTTAGAATTCCAGCTAAGTGACAGTGCAAGATGTCTGGGTAATTGCTGAAATATTTATCATTTGCCACTGTGGCTGCTTCAAGCCCATGTGCTAGTCTGTCCCTGCCACCAGCAATGACACAGGAGCCCAACAGTGACAGTGGATTCCGCCATCTGTAATTCCTTCTGTTACAAGGCAGTAAGACTTGCTGCAACTTCGGTGCAGTCTGTCCCCAGGGTTCATGTTGGGGCTTGAAACACGCGACAGTAATGATGGACGGGGAAGCCTCAAAAAGGTGGAGCCACGTGGGAGGTGTTGGGCTGTGGGCACCATGCTCTCAGGCATGAGTGCCCATGTAGTGGGACGAAATTAAGGCCCCAGGCCCTGGACTAGTCACCGTGAGCACAGTTTATTGTAAGGCAAGGTCACCCTGCCTGTGTACAGACCCGCTGTACGTGGCTGCCTGACCTAGAATATCCCGGCCTCCAATTTACCCAGCTCTGGGCATTTTGGAGCAACAGAAAACAGACAGAGACAGAACCTTGAACAGGAATTGGGAATGAGGCTCCCACTAGAGATTGGCTCCCACTAGAGATTTTTAAGGGTAAGCACAGTGGACACACTGCCCATTCTCTCGGAACACAAGCTGCTGTCCACTGAGCCCTCAAGACATGGTGAAATGACATTTCTCTTAATGCTACTCAGACCTTTCCTCTGCGATGTCACTGTATTAAAGCATCTATTAAAACACCTACCAGCCTTGTAGACAGACCCAGGCTATACATGAAAAAACTGAAAAGTATAAATCTATATTTGTTTCTGTTTATTCATGTTATTATCAATATTATTTTATATCCTTAATAAATGAGTTTATCTTAAACAACCACCATGTGAGGATTGCAATTACTGCAGTGCTGATATCAGCCCTTCAGTCCACAGAGAAGTTATATGTATTGTTGTAAAATTCACATAGTAAGCAACCATCTGAGTAAGTTATTCTAAAATTATGGAACCTGAGCGTGGCATGCAGTAAGGATAAACTTGACAGATTGTACCCAGAGGCAGCCTAAGAGTTGTCTTGAGGACTTGAAGGAGTCTGAAATGTCCCCCATTTCTCTCACTTGTGGAAGGGACTTTGCTGGTAAAAATGATGAAATTCTAAACACATGTTTTGTGGAGAAGAAGAGTCGTGATGTACTGAAATCCGGGCACTGCCATGTCTATGTTCACATTTGAGCCCTGGACAGTAATATAACAGCAGAATAGATTTTGTGGAAAAGAAACCAACAGCTTTCCCAAAAATAACTAGCTAGCTAATGGTGTTAGAGAGCCCAGGGGCCTTTCTATACGCCATGTGATGTGTGCAATAATTGTAAACACTACTTCCCAGACACAAGTCGCTTTTGTTACTAGCAGAAAATATAGAAGTAATTCATAAGATCACAAGACCAGAAGAAGCCACGCAGATCTAGCCACCCCACGTGCTCTTCGCCACACTCATCACACACTGATTGAGTGACTCCAGAGAGAGAGAAAACAGGTCAGCACCAAGGGCACATTCCGTTCCCACCCAGCTCTGAGATTTCCAAACAAAGCCCTCCAACCTGGACCTGTCTTCTAGCACCTGCCAATCCCATGTGATCTCACTGACTTGTTGGTCAGCTCTCTCAGGATGATTTTTCTACATCTCACTCTTAAAATGGACTGGAATGCCTCTGCCTTGGCCAGATGTTGGAAGTCAACACAGGTAAATGTTCTTCCTGATTTAGAGAAAAGGCAATCAATACATCTTTAAAAATGAGCATTTGGAAGTCTATGAAAACAATGAGAACTTGATGGCTTAAACCCAACAGAAACAAACACACAATAATCAGCTGTTTTCCCCTTGAATGCATCTTCCAATTCTGGGCAGGCTGACGGTATGGATTTGGCCCAGACAGAAGGCTGTTTCCAGGGCAAAGAGAAATCAGCAAGAAGTTTAACAACTGAGTAGGTCTAGAATAACAAACTGAACAGCCTCAACCCTGTGTCTGGTTCTCAATGAAGCCATTTGCAGACCCTGCACCCGCATGGTGTTAACCAGGCTGTTTCTGAAACATACGCAGAGGCTTCTGCCTGCCCACAATTCTTGGGCTGCTACCAAGCTCTGAAGCAGGAAGTTCTGGATGTAAAACATGTAAGAGGTAGAGCCCCAGAGGCAACACTGACCTAACATGAAAGAATACAAACAAAATAGAGCTAGGACACCCACTGTGGGAGGAGGCTGACATCCACTGGCTCCTGGCAACAGCCTTTGTGGAAAACCAAGAAACCAGAGAAGACTGTGAAATCCTTTGGAAACTAGGTACAACTTCCTACTGAGAAAACTGAGAATCTCCAAAAGTTTGTGCTAAAAGAACAAAGACTGACCAGCCTCTCAGTTGAAAGTCTAGAGCATCGGGCATTAGAAACAGAGAAATACAGAGTCTGTGTTCAAAAAACTAAAACTGAATGCTGACCACCCCTTCCTGGACTTGAAATAACCTGCATCTGCAGTGGTATCAGCCAACAATATGGTGGAAGACAACATCACCAGTGTCTGTGGGCTTTAATACACTGCTCTTCACATAACAAGAAGTGACTGTCGTGCAGAGAGGCAAAACCCAGATAAACAAAAAATGGGACAACTGATGGAAATTAAGAGAAACCCCCCCAGCAGGACCAAGGTGCTGGAATTTATGGGAAAGAATGAAAATAACTGTGCCAGCCACAGAAAGACGAATACCACAAGAGTTCCTACCTATGTGGGATCTGAAGACGTTGACCTCACAGAAGTAGAGAAAAGAGTGGTTACCAAAGCCTGGGGAGAGGAGGAGGGAGGTGGAGTAATGAGAGTTCAACTGACCAGACCCAAAGGTAGACAGGAGAAGTTCTGGGGTTCTGTCATACCACATGCTTAATTATATTTAAAAGCATCATGTTGACTATTCCAAATAGCTAGAAGATTTCAAATGTTCTCAGTACAAAGCAAGATAACAGGATGAAATAATACACATGCTAAATATCCTAACTAGATTATTACACAAGGTATACTTGCACCCCATAAATTTTTGCAATTTTATGTTAGACACATAAAATTAAAATCACAACTTTGAAAAAGCTCAAAAATCTCTGAATAACACACTTAGAATAATGCAAAAGATGAACTGAATGTATAATAGAAAATTGTTACCACATAGTGACACCCTGAATAAAAACATGTAAATGCAAATCTGAGAAAAAATAAAAAGATCCGAAATTTAAAATTCAATGAATGAATGCAATAGCCTATTAAATACAGCAGAAGCAAAAACTGTGACCTGGATTTCAGATGAGTAGTATTTACCTAAACTGAATAATTTTTTAAAATTACAAAGAAAAAACTAGGCAGAAAAGATTGTAATATAAAGTGGGAGATGTTTAAGTACAAATGGAGATGGAAAGAAAGGAGAAGCAGAAAGAAGTGGTCCGATGAGAAGACCTGAGTCATCTACACTGATGAACAGCATCAAGATAGAACAAGGTCCCTGGTCAAAAATAAATGAACGGTCACAGGCTCAGGATAATAAAACTGTTAAAAGGGCCAGAGATTTAGCTCAGTGGTTCCGGCACCTGCCTGGCAAGCACAAGGTCCCTGGTTTGATCCCGGTAACCACATATAACAATACCAGGCACGGTGGCTCATGCACACCAGCAATCAGTACCACATACCACAAATGACAGGTTTTGTGGCTCAAACCTGTAATCTCAGCACTCGGGAGGCAGAGGCAGGGGGATTGCTGAGTTTGAGGCTTGCCTGAGCTACATAGTGTGCTCAGAGCCAGCCTGAACTACAAAGTGAGACACTGTCTCAAAAAAAAAAAAAACTGTCAAAAAATGAAGTAGTATCATAAACCACCCAGAGGAAAATCACCCCGTGTGTTCACAAGAACCATGAAAAAATCACAGTATAACTTTCAAGAGGAAGAGAAATCAGAAGCATAAAGACAAGGGAATGAGGTCATTAAAGCATTAAAACTCCTGAAAATAAATTTTCTCTGCATGTGCAGCTTTCTGTGTAACCCTGGATTTTTATTTCTCTTGAGTAGTAACCTAGAAATAGAATTTTTTTGGTTAAATGACATGTTGAGTTAACTTCATAAGAAGCAGCCAATACTACATATTTTCACAGCCTAAGACACAGCAATTCTAACAGATAACCAAAAAACATGCACCAGAATTGTCACAGCCTTACAATTTTGAATAGCTCTGTACTAGAAATCCTTCACTGCTAACCAACAATAGAGCAGAAAAATAAATGGATTATTCACCTAATGAAATATTATATAGCAATGAAAATAAGTGATCTATAACTATATTCAACAATATAGATAAATGCCACCAACATAATGTTCAGTGATAGAGGCCAAAGATGGAAATGACATAGTGTCGAGCTCTAGTCATTCAACATTCAGAAAGAGGAGAAGCAATGAATGCCAGCAGAAGCCAGGAGGAAGGCAGGGATGGACAGGGTGAGCTCTTTTTCACCTCTGGTCGGAACATGATTCTTAGAGGATCTAAGACTTGAAGTTGCAAAAAGAGGAGTTGGGTTAGCAGAAAGAAAAGAGAAGAAAGTCTTCCTGGCCAAGAGAACACTGTAGACAGCAGAATGAATGGAGAATGAGACCAGACTGACCTCAGAAAGGAAAACGATCTCCAAGACTGCAGGGAGACGGGCAAGTCAGAAGTTCATCAAGCTGACTGATGACCACGGCTGACGCTGTGACCTTGGTCAGTGGGCACAACTGCCCAAAGTCTGCAGGAGTGTGGCACCATGTGCATACATGTCATTAGAAAGTCTGCTCCAGGACCTACATGGTAATCAGAGACAGCGTCTAAGGCTTTAAGGAACCACCTTTTCCCACCAGAGTTTGGCTTCCCCATTCTGCGCGGTCTCTAATTTTTGTTGTTAAATAACTTGCAGTGTGACATCCAAGCATCACAACACAAAATAAGAGCTTCTGCAACACTTGATTGAACTCAAGACAGACATTTCCTTCTGAAAATGGACGTTGCCATCGGACCGTTGCCTGTGCCAGTTCCACTATTTGGCTTGTGCTCTTTTCCCCTCACCTCCCTATAGCCAGTCTCATCTGGAACATTCTCTACACACCTTCAAATTCCATGAAAAGTGCAGTGCACTGCTCAGACCCCACAGTGCTTTGCATCCTCTTCCTTCCCACAGTGCTTGCTGTGTTGTGCTGTGGAACATTGGTGTTATCGATTACGCTGCAAGTACCATGGTAACTAATGATGCTTTGTGGATCTATGTCTCATGTCTGCCAAAGTGGCTGGGCAGAACAGGAGCTCAAGAAATAGTTCTCTTCCAACACTGGCGACATACAGCGTGGCCTTTATCGTTGAACCCTAGCAAGAGTTATCAATTAAATAGCCAGAGACACCCCTAGGCTAATTTTTGTCCTTCCAGCTAGACATTCATATCATGGAACTGTTATATCCTCTCGTCAGTATCTCATAAACCTATGGTCATGCATAAAAAATAATGAAACATGAACAGTAGCAATTGGAAATAATGATAGTATTTTGGCTTCCTGATTTGTCTCTTAATGGCAGCTCATTTCCAATGACTTTCCCATGTGGTATTATTACCTGTGAGAATACTTTGTTCCTCCATGATAAGGCAAGGCAGCATCCAGGCATAATCTACTGATTCTGGATAATTTCAAGGAAACTATATTGAGAATATCCACCATTATACTTATGCCCAAGATTATTATATTTAATCTTCAGCAAGACAGAATAGTTTTTACCAGTTAGCACCCAGGTGGTTAAAAAAAAAAAAAAACCTGTGGCATCTTAAATCAGCTTAAGGCCACTTTGCAGACCACATACTGAAGAAATGAAACAGTGTCTTTTTTTAAAAGGCCAAGAATTTAGCTCCGTGGTTCTGGCATCTGCCTGGCAATTGCAAGGTCCCAAGTTTGATCCCCAGTAACCACATACCAAAATGCCGGGCATGGAGACTCACACCTGTCAACCCCGCACTCGGGAGGCAGAGGCAAGAGGATTGCTGTGAGTTCGAGGCTTGCCTGAGCTACATAGTGAACTCAGGGTCAGTCTGAACTACAAAATGAGATGGTGTCTCCAAAAAAAAGGATAATTTCTTAAAAGAGAAGATCATGAGCTTAAAAATGCTACCACAAAAGTGCTTCAGACTTAAAATAAGGAAATGCATTTTATCCTCCAAACCACACAGGAAGTCATTTACGAAAGCAAGGGATCCCCTAAAGAATACAAAGCAGAGTGACTTTAACTTAATTATTCCTGTAATTAGCCATCCCATTCCTCCAAAGTTGCAACTCTCTTCTACATGTTAAGAAAGTCTTACTCTCATCATAGCAATTATAAAAGATATATTTCTATACTTCTTAATTAATTACGAGAACTGAACTCTAAATTTCAAAGTTATCTAACTTTTTAGTTGTCTTTCCTAAGTTTCAAACTTTGTGTTGCAGGTTTGCTTTTTTAAGGTCATCACATTTCAGCTGGCACTTAATTAGCTCACAGGCTCCCTCTTGTTTGGGGTTAGCACTGGGCTCCTGTTCCTGTCTCGTTAATGGTCCCCATCTGTGGCCCGCGCCAGGCATCCAGCTGCGTGCAGGTGCCTGGAGGTGGTCAGTACCGCCTCTATTAACAGAACAGCATTTGAGGCCCCAAGAGGAAAACCCTCCCCGTGAAGAAAAGGTATTTTGTGTGTCGGTGAGAGAGGAATATAACAGAAACAGAACTAGAAAAGATACAACAGCCCCGAATCCTAGAAATACAGAAACTCCTTACGTGGGACACTTCCGAAGTAAAACTAAATGTTTCCACCAAACCCTAACTGTAAGCAAAGCATCTGCAGACATTGTCTGTCTTTGCTTAAAGCAGCTGCGCATTTCATCACTGTATCTGTTGACTTCTGCCTGTGTCAGAGGCCTGTCAGTCTCTTTGGGTGCTCTGGGACCCAAAGACTGAAACTTTAGTGATGTTCACAGCTCTCCACAATCTAGATTTTTCATCGTCTATTTAAGCTTCAAGCAACCAGCTACTGTAGTAATTTTTCATAAGAAAAATATTAGCAAAATTATTTGCAATTTCCCTCGAGAGTAACTTTCCGTATATAAAGCAAAATACACTTTCTGAGAGATAAGTATTTGTTGTCCTGAGCAAAGGAGGAGACTGCACTTGTGTACAGCCCGAGTATGGCCCCGGCTCCATCACAGCCCCAAGCGGGACTCTGACGTGTAACCTGCATGAAAAGCTGGAGACTTACTACCTCCTTGCCCAAGAGGAAACCGAAGTTCAAAAAAATTAAGTATCTCTCCCACGGTTTATGGAGACCCAGAATGAGGCCCATTTTGCACATTCTGACTCAGAAGCTGATATTTCTTTTCACAACAAAAACTTGTTTCTCACTATTAAAGGCATATTTTCAAAAAGCTCTCCATTTTGGAAAAGACAGGGGGAATGTGGTGTGTTGATATCTATTGATACTCCAGGAAATAAAACGATGTGATCTTGGAAAGCGTCGTGCCTCCATTTCTAATTCTTTGGCTTTTTCCTTGCTCCTCCTGTTCGAGGAGATGGTCTGTGGCTGGTCTACCAGACTGACCACCTTTCCTTACCAGTTCTAAAAGCTTCTGGTTTCCAGTGCTCCATGGTCACCATCACCAGCTATTAGGAAAATGATGGCATTTTAGGGAAAGATTCTTCTTGGCAAGTGGATAAACGAAAGAAAAGGAAAGAATGTGCAGGATTCCAGCCTGAGTAAGATAAAGCTATGGGTCCTACATCTGACGTTCCCTTTAGGAAAGGAAGCAAATGAAATCGCTTTCCCTTTTGAGGCTCTGAAAGCTACAGGCCTCACATCAGAATCTGTGATAGGGCAACAACTGGGGAGCATCATGGGAAACTAACGACGTGGCAAGCTTGTGATTTATGCAGCACTAACCAGCAGCTTCCCCAATATTCTTTGCTTTGTTTTCCTTTCTTTTTTAAATAATTGCCACAGCATCATATTTCCTGAGTTCTTATGAAAGCACCACAAGTTTTTGCAAGGCAGCAAGGTTTTTCACTTGTTTTATGTTTTATTCACCAAACCACTGACCATTTGGAGCCTTGCTGGCCAATTACTTACCTTCTTTCTATCTTTGATTTTTCTTTGTCAGACATAGGAGGAGGGTGACCACAGTGAGGAAGAAGAAGGTGGCGGTGGTGGGGTGTGGTAATATTTCCCAACTCATCAGTGTGCTTAGGAAGATACAACAGGGTCTGTGAATCCCAAGTTACTCAGGCTGCCTAAATCCCACACGTGGCTACTGCTAATGTTATTCCTACACACTCAGTGGAAGGAGAAAATGTGTGTTATTTCCATATTCACTAATGTTCTATAGTTTTCTCTATCAAGGTTTTGAATATATGAGTAGTCTAATTCCTAGAACTATAGAAATGTTATTGAAGTTGCAAATGAGATTTCCATTATAATGGTTATGAGTAGTAAATAAAATGACCATCCATCTTTGCATTTGAATCTCATTCCCAGAAAATGTGGGTCACCTTACTAGTGCAATCTAATTTTTAGATTTAATAAACAAACTCATATACAGACCCTTCAGTCTCTGCATTTCTGGGTTTTTCTTTTCCTTTTCTTATTAAATCATGATAAACTTTAGTAGAAGCAGGAGTAATCTTCCTTTAGTAGACAGAGAAGACCGCTAGGTTTGTCTACTAAACTTTAGTAGGAGCAGGAGTAACTGTGTTGCCTCTGGTTTACATGGATGAATTCTAATCTGCAGCCACTAATTACAAAGTTCTGCAGTTTTTTAATGAATACTCGTTATCTGTGTTAGGAAGTTTCCTTCAGTTAAGGGTTTGCTCACAGCAAGTCTAACATAACATGAGGAACTTTCTTAGTAGTTTTCTTTGGATCTACCTATCCCATAATGTTTTCACCATCGTTTATTCCGATGGGAAATGGGATAATGCATATTAACACATATTAATGTTAATAAATAAGTAGCCAAAATCTGTAGCGTCTACTCAACCCAAAATTCCTAGAATTATGAAGCATTCTCTAAGTTTTGTTACTAAGTACAATATTCCAACCACTTCATGGAAATGATAACATCCTGGGGACAACCTACACCCTACACAAGTCTAGTTCTATTTCTGTTGATAAACAAAGCAAGCAAAAAAGTTTAAAAGAAGATTTGACTATGGGAAATCAGAAGTATTTCTCATAAAGCCTGGACACACTTGAGATGCTCTTCGTGAAATAAAAGATACAGTAACATTATGTGGTTGCTCAGGTGAAATTTAAGGAGAAACACTAAGATTTTACCTGAGAAATCACTGAAATGGGTTCAGGTGATGCAGATACACTGCTCATGACTCCACTCACTTCAAAAATGAATCATTTCTCCATTGGAAAAATATTGGTTATCAATTAATTTTAAGGTTAAATAATTATGCAAAGTGATCCTTTTTACTCTATTAAAGACAACGAGCCCAGACCCCCCAGCATCTTTCAAGAACCTCCCTTCTGTGGCCCAGCATAGCTGAGGGACAAAGACGCAGACAGAGCTCTTCCCCTGACAGGCAAGTGACACCAAGATAAAACCAGCACTGACCTGCCCTTGGTTCTGAGAGAGGCAGGACCTCGCTGATGACAGACACTACTGCCCTCAAGAACACCAGGCCTGAGGTGCCCGAGGGGGGCTGTAGGAATAAGGGGAGATGAGGAGTGTAAGCACCAGGAAGGAGAAAGCAGGAAGCACGGGGTGCATGTCAGGAGATACCACCTGGCAAATGAAATCAGCGACCTCAGTCCCGATACCCCAGATGAACACACATCACACTCATGAGATTTTGCACGCCTGTCAAAGGACACCTTCCTGGTGTGGCAGAACTGGGTCATTTCCAGATGGTTAACCCTCCAGGCTGCTCCCTCCGAAGTCCTCCCTGGCCCTGGGTTCTATATAATGACTGGGACTCAGCTGGCTCTCAACAGTTATTTTTCCAATGGAATGATCAAAGAACAAACATACAGTTACACTTTTCATGAGGTTTCCCTCATCTAAGTTTGCTTTGGAAGGCTTTGTACAGACTGAGGAAAACCTGGGTGTGAGAAAATCAGCACTAGGTAGGATTTGAGAGGAACAAGGGTTAAAACAGCAGAGTGAAGGTTGGAAAAGTGAAACGCAGGAGATGTTGCAAAGGGAAGTCAGAGTCATACAACGATCGAGGTCAAGGAAGATGGTGCAGGGGCTATTGGCCCAGCTCAGTACCACAAAGAGGAAAAGCAGCAGAAGCCAGACACAGAAGGCGGAGGGCCATATTCAACATTGGACATCGTGTTAGCCATAGAATAAATCATCCCGAATCTGCTGGCTCCAAACAGCACACATTTATCAGCTCACAGTTCTGGGAGTCAAGTCTCTGCTCCAGGGTCTTACAGACTGCGCTCCAGGTCTCCACAGGTGCTGTTACATCACGTCGCCATCACGTTGCCCTTACTCAGAGCCCCCAATGAAGACCATTCCCACGCTCTAGTGGCTACAGTGAACCCTTAGAGCATGTGAAGTGCGCACGCCTGACACAGGCCACTGGGCCAATGTGTCACAGCCTCAAATCTCTGCCACACAATGTGAACTAATCAAGGTGTGACACTCTGTACTTCCGCCATGTGCTATTGGCGAGAAGCAACCCGAGTTCCCCGCTGCGCTTGCGGGAAAGGCCCTAATCAGACATGAGGAGCTGAAATCACTGGCAAGGATCTTAGAGATTCTTTACTATTGCTATTTTATGGTTAAATGATACATGACCATCAGATGTAACATTCACTGAAAATGGATAAACTCGAATAGTATTTACATTTATCGTCTTTGGTCCCTATACATAAATTATTTGTAGAAATCATAAAAATAAGTTATTATAACCCCACTTCAGAGTTGGCTAACTATCTGGACCTTCCACAACTGCTCAGACCAATTAAATGAACCAAGTTATTTTTAGTTAGAGGAAAATGGAAATTGTGATCTCATTTTCCACATCTACTTCCCCACAATCCACAGTGAAGGCAAGTTTGAAGAAGCCAGAGGCACAGAGTCTTGAAGCAGAAACAGAGCCCCAAACTAGCATCAGAAACGTGTTTTGTTTCCATAGACAGATGTAGTCAAGTTCCAATTGCACCGTTTCCTCGGTGGCCACCCTAAGCCACCTCTACACCCCCCACTACAGCGAGCAGAAGTCCTATGGCTGTTTCTTCCTATTCTAATTAAACAGCAGGATCCATATTAAGTCCAACTGCATGGTCACCTGCCCACCTCTGTATCCCAGCCCTCCTCCTCCACTTCCGTCGGGTCCACAGCTCTATCCAGGGTTCCCTTCCTACCTCCCTTTCTTTCTTTTTTTTTTTTTTTTTTTTTTTGAGACAGGGTCTCGCTTTGTAGTTCAGGCTGGCCCTGAGCTCGCTATGTAGCCCAGGCAAGCCTTGAACTCAGCAATCCTCCTGCCTCTGCCTCCCGAGTGCTGGGATTACAGGCGTGAGCCACCACGCCCAGCATTCCTACCTCCCTTTCTAAAATGCCATCCAGCATTCATGCCTGCTTCCGTCCAAATCTCTGCAGAATGCAACCACTTCTCTTATTGGGGCCATTATCCACGATCTCCCGCTTGGAGGACTAAAGACCTGTCTCTGGCCTTATCACCTGGGTTGCTTAGTCTCAGTTGTCAGTTTGACAGCCTATGCTGGGCCTACGGTCTTGGTGAAATGCGCTTCCTGGTGTGTCTGCAAGGGTGTTTCAGAGATGACTGACATGTGTGTCAGCCAATGGAGGAAGAAGATCCACGCTGAGTGGGGATGGCACCCTCCAATAGGCTGGAAGCCCAGATGGAACACAAATCCAATGGTAGAATCTCAGGTTTGCAGGATTGGCTCTGCTTGAACGTGGTGGGGGGGGGGGGCCTACTGTCATCACCCATGGGCACAAGACTCCAGATTCATTAGCCTTTGAAGACAGACGGCAACAGATGCTCTCCAGGGAGCCGTCGGCATCAAGCCGGGGCTGTGTCCTTGTTCACCTCTTGTTCTGCGGCTTCCAGCCTCTGGGGTGAGCAGCTACTGCTGGTCTATACCAAACCTGGTGCGTACCGTCCAGGTACATAACCAGTTCCAGCCTGCACATGGCCACTGCAGGCCTAGGCAGCCCCCAAAGACAGCCGTAAATCGTCTCTCAAGCTCCAGTGCACTTCCAGAGTCCATTCCCGCACAGACCCAGAAGCAGTGGAGGCCCTCGTCCCCTCACACCCCACAGCTGCTCCAGCAGGCCAGTCCCGCTAGCTTTAGGGCTCCCACCTGAGGGTGCCTGCAGTGCTGACTTCCCAGGGGTCACTCAAGCCTTCCCAGAAACTGAACTCATGTTTTCCTTTGTTTTCCACTTTCTCATCTCAGAGAAGACACAAGTTTGCAGAATAAGAAAAGAATGTGTTTTCCTTCACTGGTTTGAAGTTAGGGTTTCAGGATCACAGCTGACAAATAGGTTTACCAGACATACGCACCAAGTAAGTCAGTAAAAGTGCTTTGTTTGAATTGACCCATTGAATTCTCACAACAATTCAGAGAAACAGGTACTGTTACAGTATATGTGTCTGAGACAAGAAAACAGAAGCCTAGGGAACTTATATGAATATGATGCAGGTAGCCACCAAGATTGCATGGCTGGGTGTAACAAATCAGGAATTCAACAGAAGGTCTCCAGGCTTCCAGAGCTCAGAGAGGACTTCCGGCATCAATCAGGATCTCCACGGCAGAAATTTTCACAAATTATTTGCATGAATTCAGGCAGCCCCTGGCTCTTTTCTTTCTAATTTCATCCAGATGCATACAACAAACTATCAGGCAGCTAGTACCCATTGAGTTAGGTAACGTGCAGGACAAAATACGGAAGCTGGGTATGGGAAGGGGGCCTGCAGGTCTCTGGCCCTTGCACATGAACATACAGTCTCACACATCCTGCATTTGCTCCGTCAGGAGGTCACAGCTATCCAGGAAAGGAACCCAGATGGAAGCTCTGGAAGCTGTGCCCGCAGAGATATCAAGGACCTACATCCTTGAAGAAAGCAAGACAATGCCCGCCCATGAACCCAAGAAGGTGCAGTATCCTCTAATGGAAAATAAACCAAAAGTAGACTTCTCCTCATCTAAATTAACGTAGCTGAATTCCAGACTCTCCTGCTTAAAAATAGCTGTGAACACAGAAGTTTCATTAGAAGATGGTGTGGAGTGGGCATCTGGATTTGTCTTTTTCTCTGGATTCCATGGCACTAGCAGGAAATACAAAACACATTCAAGCTGGAAGCACTTTCCAGGGTTTCCTGAAAGCATACATATTTTTTGTGTTTAAAAGAGAGGAAGTTTTCTCATTATTTGTATAGAGTTAATTTATGAAATCCAGCTGAGGCATCCGGCACGGGTTTGTGAAGTGCGTACTGAATTAGAGCATTGGAAGCTCAGGTGTGTCCGAATCACACCACCACAGAGATCCTTCATTTCCACTCAGAAAACAGCATGGCCAGTGTCCCATGCCAGCATTCAACTACGTTTTTAAAAGATACTGTGATCTAGTAATATTTGCTAATTCCAACTAGAAGCAAAAGGACATTTCCATCTCCTTGAAGCAGGAAAGGGGTTTATGCAAACCTTTAAGTGCCCTAGATCATAAACTTCCTTCCAGCAATAAAAATTTCCAAGCTCGCTGATCAGGAGCACGTGGCTAGAAAGCACACCCTCAAGCTCTTTTGCTATGCAGCCCAAATAAATCCCATCTGGGAACAACCCTGCTGACTGTATTCAGAGCCCTGGGCAGCCTTCTCCTCCTCCCTCCCAACAGCCCACCAGTAGCAGCCAATCAGGGTCCAAAGGGGGCTCTGAGGAGTAGACAGGAGGGCCTTGCAAGCCCCCACTGCTCCAAAATCTGAACCCCAATCTCTAAGCCTTCTCAAGCACAAGGGCCCATTGAACCATCAAAAATGATCCCAAGTGCCTCAAAATGAGTTTCATATTATTAGCAGGCAGTGATGGGTGACAGAGATGACAAAGAGTTATTTGGAGTCCAATAAGAATCATACATGGTTTTGTACTTTTCAGATTATGACAATCTTAGGCCAGGGACTTAGCTCAGTGGTGTCTCACCTACCTTGCAAGTGCAAGATCTTGGGTTTGATCCTTGGTACCAAAAACAAAACAAAACAAAAACAAAAAATTATGACAATGTCTATATGTTTTTAAAGAGAGTAGAAGACAGAAGTGAAGGAATTACTCCACTGAAAGACAACGTCTACTGTACTTACAGACACCAGAGTAGCTCATCACCTCCTTCCCCTCTTCCACAAGACTCAACCCCAAGTACAAGGGCAGAGGCCCATTGCCAGAAGGCAACCAGAGGGATCGAGGAACTACACCCCAAAGTGTGATCCTCCCATTGGCGTGTTTTTAGCAGATGAGCAGGGCTTTCTCCTCTTTGTGGGGTGGAATACAGACATCTACATTAGCAGGATTTTTCTTGTCCCTTTCATATATTTATATTGTGCCCAACTCAAAAATAAGAATATACATGAGGAAGTCTGGCCCCTTTGGGAGGGTGACTAGCAACAAATGGAACTTCGGATGGTGTCAGCTGCTGTGCCATCAACACTGGCCATGTGCCACACTGTGGTACCACATCCTTAGCACTCAGCCCACTCTCCGAAGGCTAGTGTTTGTAGTGTGAGGCACAAGTGCAGCTTTAGGGGGCTGTCACCCCACTTCTTCATCACTGCCAAAAAGATCAAGGAAATTATTGATGAGCAATAGCAGACTTTTCTTACAACGAAGAAAGGTCTACACCCTAATTGTGATTGTAGGGGAGAGGTGACTGTATTATCACACTCTGACGCTCACTACAGATGTAAAAGCAAAGCTGTGAACTCAGTGTCTTTATTGCTCATCACCATGGTGCTTCCTGAGTGTAGGGTTTCTATCTTGGTGCCAGAAAGAGGGGAAACAGCAAAAATAAAATACTATAGGCTTCCCTGTAAACCATAACCAAGGTCGTTAAATGTGGATTTGTTGGTTTAAAAACAGAAAACTATTGGCTGTATTATTTTGGCCTTAAAGATAATGACAACAGCATCCACAAACAGGCTTTGTTGGATTTTTATAAAATTGTCTAGTAAACTTTTGTTATGCATGCTGCCCTTTGCTTTCCCTTTCCTGTATTTTTCCTCAAAAATCAGCTGTTTGGGAAAAAGATACACTGAAAACTATTTTTCAGAGTGTTTTGAAAAGAGTGAGGAAAAGAGGTATGTGTGTGTGTGCGTGCGCGAAAGAGACAGAAACAGAGGGAGAGACAGAGAGACAGAGACAGAAGGAGAGACAGAGAGAGAGAGAGAGAATAGGAGAAATAGAGCATTGGTTTTGGAGCAAAGAACACGAAAAGGAAGAGTACGTTCCAAAATCCTCCTAAAGGTTCCCAGCTGTACTCACAGTAGTTCTGAACTCTGTCTGGACCATGGTACAATTAGACTAACCCCAGCATCCCTCTTCCTTTCTGTTCCTAGAGGCTGCTCTATAACATGTGTTTGAATAATTTAATTTATAAATCATATGCTGACCAGGTTCAGTGAAAGAAGAGCAGGGATCCTATGAATCTTAATGGCTGTCACTTTACCGTCTCTCTCTATTAATATGCAGGATTCGCCTGTCTTTTTTTTTTTAAAGATCCTCAGAAGTCAGTAGCCCACAGCCACTGCTGATAATAGCTAGATTAGTGTGTGTTAAATGCTCCCATAAACGATGTGCAAAAGTGCTATTATTTCTGAAGATCTGCGAGACGATTTCAAACAGTATTAACTCAGCTAAAACAAAGAAGAGCAGACATTTTAATTTACATTGTAATTTCACAGTGAATAAAGTTGAACCAGCTAGAAACAATGAAGGACAAAGCCCTGCCCTAATTGTTGAATGTGGTTTTCATCATTAGAATTCCTCCTGTAGGAGAAATGACAATGTATCGGCCCAGCATCCTCACCCATTTATTTGAGGAAGCTCTGGAAAATAGAAAGTGATTTCTAGGTCTAACAAAACGCATTTAGCAGCTACTGTGAGCTGCTGCTTGGGGATGGGAAAGGGAGGAGCCCAGATCTAAGGCAACCCAGGGAAGGCAAAAGAATCCGTTAGTCACAGAGAAATCGAGTTTTAAATGTAAACACACATTAACTGCCTAGACTCTTTTACTTTCACCGAGAAAATATACAATAAAATCTCCACCAGAATATTTAAGAGATTCCTTTTAGTAAAATGAAAGCATATTTTAAAATACTGTTTGAAGTCCTATTAGTGAAGGAAAGATATACAGAGGTCAAAGTATATAAAGTTAATACAAAAAGTACATTCCCATGGTTGTCCATTTGCCAGGCTCATTTACACAAGGAACATCTTCACAGAGCAGAACTGGCACTCCTGAGTCATGAGATATTACCGCCCACTCTGCTCATCCGTCGGCCCCAGCAGCCGTCACCCCACCACCTGTCTCTGACCTTGACTGCCCTCAGAGCCCCCATGGGTAGATCCAGACAACACAAGCAGTGACCAAAGTGTACAATGAATGCTGAGATCTGAACATGTGTTACAGTAAAAACACACTGCCATGAATTCCCCTCAAAGCCCTTCCCTCACATGGCGCTCACGGGTCGTGTGGTCCTTGCCAGGTTCCCAAACAGCTCCGGAATCCTCTCTAGAAAAGGTGGAAAATACTGTGGATGGAGGACTCAAAGAATTTGCCCTCAGGACTCCCTGGCACCCACAACCGGACCAGGAAACACAAAAGTTCTGAAGGAGCCAGAAACACACTGCGCCAGGCCCTTCTTGGACCATGAAGCCGATGGGGCTCTGCCCCTTGCCCTCCAATCCGCCAGTAACTGCTCAGCTGTGAGTGAGATCCCGGTTCCCACTACTTCAGAAAAGCGATGCATTTACGCCCTTTGTCCTCTTCCAAGTCCCCTCAGCGTACCCCTCCCAAGGCAAGAAAGCACTGGTGGTTCACTGGCCTACTTAATGTCTCAAACTGCCTTCAAGAAAAGGCTCCCGAGTTGCTAATTAGCGGCAGGTGTTGGGAGCACTGCTAGGACTGGAGGGCCAAGAAAGGGGAAGGAACAATAAAGCTGAAAGGAAAGAAAGCTGGACCCAGGGCACATGTTTCATTCCGAGCTTTCTAATTAGCTTGCTGAGTGACCTTGGGAAAATGTCTTAATCTCTCCCCAGTTGAGTTCTTCCCACTATCAAAAGGAGGGAGAATGGTATTTACCAACTGCCTATCTCCCCACTGCATTGCAAAGGTTAACAGGATACGAGTTACAAAGCACCTTGAGCCATAGCTGAAATATGCCACAGCAATCAAACTGTACACGGGGTGAGTGGACACGCTCAGAATCTTTTAACTATCATGTAGTTACAAAGCATCCTCTAAACTCCAACTAGCTAAAATCTTCATGCGCATGCATGGCTGGTTTAGCCAGTGAGCCCTTTCTTACCCCAGCAGCTGGGATTTCTCTGCCCTGCTTAAGTAGATAAACCTCCATGAACACGATTCTTCATCTACTTCTTAGTAACTATACTAAAATAAATTATTTCTCTACAAGTTAAAAAAGAGACCACTCAAATGTGGAGAAAACATAATAAATGGAATTAAACCCGTCTGAAATAAAATGCTCCTTTTCTCCTATGACTCAATACTTCATATATCAGAAACCTTTGATTGACTTTAATTAGATGGGGAAATGTTTGCTTCAATTCTCATAGACGAAGCAGTGGCCCTGTCTTCCCGCTTTGCCACAGGTCTTGTCCTTCTGTCTGTATGTTAGACACACTGCCACAGGCAAACATCTGTATCAGCAAGGAGCCGCACCTCAATTTTTCAACAAAGAATAAAAGTGTCACCAGATTACAAAAAATAATCCGAAACGGAGGTCTTCCAAAGCTAAACTGTTGATAATGCAAAGCAAATTCTAGAAAGCAAGAAAGTGACCTCAGCCAAAGCAGCAGGGCCCCTCCATCAGGCCTTGGCACTGGAGCTTCAGACATAAGAGGCTGAGACTTGTGCTCTGGCTGCTTCTGGTCATCTCAACTACAGAGATTATCACCACCTGCAGGACCAGGCAGCTGTCCTTTGTCAGGGCCACTAGGGGGCCGGCTGGGCACAAAGAAATGCTCCCTGCTGCACCAGGAAATGGGTCTCCAGGACAGGTTGGACAAGGAATTGAAAGAAGGCTGGTCAGGTCATTTTAAATGATTACCATAAAAACACACCCTTAGAAGAGGCTATTTGTGAGGCTGCTTCCTTGTAGTGTGTCGTTCATGTTATGTACACGTCTGTAATCCCGACCCAACACACTTCTCCCTGAACAGCTCCGGTTGTGGGAGAGGAGAGAAGGAGGAATGTGAGGCAGCTGAAATAGCCTCAGTGTGCTCAGGCTTTGGTGTTTGGTAAGTAAATCAGTGACATTAGGCACATAAGCCTCTCAAAAGAGCTGTAGTTCAAAACTGAAGAAAAAGGCACTTGTAGCTTTAATTCTGAGACCAACATTCAAATCAAGATGGGAGCAGAAAGCATAATAGGGTTGCTTTATTTTTCTTTAGGTTTTTTTGTTTTTTTTTTTGAGTCAGGGTCTCTCGCTTTGTAGTTCAAGCTGGCCCTGAGCTCACTATGTAGCCCAGGCAAGCCTCAAACTCAGCAACCCTCCTGCCTCTGCCTCTGCCTCTGCCTCCCAAGAGTTGGGATTACAGGTACGAGTGGCTACACCCAGCACTGTAACAGGGTTCCTTGAAACATGGTTCCTGGTGTTTTCTTTGGCACATCTAAGAAAAGTCAGGACAGCTGCAAGCCAGTGGACATTAGGAACGCTGCAGTTCACGGACACTTTACCGCAGCACCTCACACTCACATACACTCTCACACAACACACTCATGTGTTCTAGGATTTGTGACATTAATTAGGAAAGTTGTATCTAAGCATAAAGCAAGTCCCCTCTTTTCAGGAGCCATTCTACATAATTTTGGGAGAAAAATCACTTCACAATTAAATTGTGATTAGGGCTGTCTGAGGCCTCAGTGGTCCCAGGATGTTGTGATGATCACACAAAAGAGAAAGGCTTTCCCCAAGAGGGCAAATTCCTCATCAATGTAGCTCATCCACCTGCTGTTGTAAGAACATTTGTGCTCATCTCACCATCTGCATGAGGCCCTCATTCTCAAAGGATTCCTGCCCCCCTCAGACTCGTCTGCTCTTCCCTAGGAACCCAACATATAGAGGCAGCTCAGAGGGTCTCATCTTTGCCTGCTCTAAGTCCCTGACCTGCCGGCTTCCCCATCCCTTTGACATTATGCAAGTCTGTGTTCTTTTCCTTAACCAGCCCTTGCTGTCCCCCTTTCTAGACAGTCTTAGGACTGACCACCCTTCAATGTCCTCTGTCAGAAGATGGTAAAAGAACCAGAGGCACCAGATAAAATGGGCTACAGTATTCTTTCTTGATTCTATTCTTTGCTGAACAGCAACTTTCATTTTCACCCTTTTCCTAAGTAATGTTCTAACTAAAATATCTGCATTAATAAACTTTATAGAATGGATAAACATTGAGAATAGAGCTAGGTATGACACTGCACATCTGTAATTCTAGCACTCTGGGAAGTTGAGGCAGGAAAATGGTGAGTTTGAGCCCAATGTTGATTATACAATAAGACCCTGACTCAAAATAAAATATGAAAAGGACAAAGGAAGTATCTCAGTACAAAGGCCTTGGGTTCAATTTCCAATTCTGTAAAAAAAAAAAATTGGGGCAGATTTTCAGTTTCATCAGAGTAAAGCAGTCAGAAAAATCTTCTCTCTGCAAAACTAAACACAAAACTGGAGAACTTAAAAAATAATTTTAAGTTCTTTGAAAACTGACCAAAAGCAAATACATAGAGAAGTGTTTCTTCATGAATAACAACTGTACTTGGGAGATAACATAGGTGCTCGTGAGGTCTGAGCTAGAGCTGCTTTCACCCTCAGCCAGCCCTGTGGATATTGAAAGGGAAATAGGAGAGGACAGCTAGACACCAGAAAAAGAGACTTAGAAATTGCCCAAGGTTGCACCCTCTGCCAACCAACTGATCCATCTACTCAGGGCCCAACATTTGCTGCCACAAAGAATTAGCACAAACTCTGAATAACTACAGCTGGAAAGTAAGTTACACAGACGCAAGAGCAATGTCTGAGAAGCCAGACATAAAACAAGAATTAAAAATGAGATGAGCAAAGATAACACCACCTCATCAAAGCTAGAGAAAGGAGACGGGAGTTAAATTCAAACAAAGATTCTAAAAGAGAGAGTGCATAGTTGTAATAATTCTCAGGAAAAATAGAATTCAGAATGCAGAACTGCAATAATCTGCTGTATAAAATGTCAAATGTCCAATAAAAACTTAAGAGAGATCCAGGAAGCAGGAAATCATGACCATCTTTAAAGGGAAGAAATAGTTGCTATGAAGTGGCAATGCACTGAGCTCTTGAACTTAGCAAACAAAAACTGCAAAGCAGCTGAAACTATGTTCAATGAATTGCAGGGGCCAGGGATTTAGCTCACTCATTTATGGCACTTACCTTGGAAGCAGAAGGGCCCAAGTTTGATCCCTGGTACCACAAAAAAAAAGAAAAAGAAAAAGAAAGAAAGAAAGAGAAAGAAAGAAAGAAAGAAAGAAAGAAAGAAAGAAAGAAAGAAAGAAAGAAAGAAAGAAAGAAAGAAAGAAAGAAAGAAAGAAAGGAAGGAAGGAAGGAAGGAAGGAAGGAAGGAAGGAAGGAAGGAAGGAAGGAAGGAAGGAAGGAAGGAAGGAAGAAAGAAAGGAAGGAAGAAAGAGAAAGGAAAAGAATAGCAGACTTCTGTGTTTAAAGAATTAAAACATGACAGAGATGACTTTATAAGTAGGAAACCTCAATGAAAATATGAAGAATTTCAGAAATAACCATTAGAAATTCTGGAATCACAACTATAATAATTAAAATGAAGATGTTAGTGGAAGAGTAAAACAACTGAATATGTGCTGCTGAAAGAATTAGTGAAGAAAGTTCAATAGAAATGACCCAAACTAAACAAGAAAAGAAAAGATTAAGGGAAATGAGGAAAAGTGAATCGAAGGAAAACACCAGCAAGACAATATCAAGCATTTTTATCCAAAAATAAGACAATACTAGAAAATAATCAGCCTTGAAAACAAAAGATCAAAAATGCCAGCTGGGCATGGTGGCTCACACCCATCACCCAGCACTCAGGAGGAAGATGCATGAGAATTGCTGTGAGTTCGAGGCTTGCCTGGGCTACATAGTGAGCTCAGGACCACCCTGAACTACAAAGTGAGAACCTGTTTCAAACAAACAAAAAAAAAGAAAGCCAGCCCCAGTCAGCCTATCCTTGCCATACCTGCTTTACGGAGTAGCCACCAAGCAACACTAGCGAAGTAGTATCATCTCTGGCATGAACCTAGCCATCACCATGGTAACAAGCAGCGACAGTTTTCTGAGTGGGTCTTATTTAAGGGAACTGTGCTATCAGCATACAGAAAACAAGAGTCCCAGGAGATAAGAGTGAGGGAGAGGTGGAAAAATGATGTAATCATGGCCAGAACCTCACTAAATTTGATGGAAAAACACTAATACATAGATCCAAGAGTCTTGCTAAATCTCAAGTAGGAAAACCCAGGAAGAAACACATTGAGACTGACCTCATGAGAGCAGAAGTACAGATACCTTGGGATTCCCAGAGGAAAAAGTGAGTTATTGTGTATGTGGGAGGACTGATTTATCAGCAGCTGACTGCTCAGCAGGAAGAGCAGAGACTCGACTATGATTTGATGCACTCAACCTGCACTCAAAGTCATGTGCCACAGCAGTGATGTTGAACCTCTCAAAGATAAGCATCCAAGCTGCACCCCAGACCATTTACTTATCACAAAGAGCAACACTACAATTAGACCTGAATTCTGAGGTTTTAGTTAAAAAGAAAAAAAAACTTATACGTTAACATCTTTTGTCTTAAAATAAAATCAAATGCCACACATGTGCCATAGATTCGCGACCACTGTGCTGCAGGCTTGGGCCCCAAATATATCAACAGTCACAGCAGCTGGTCCAGGTGGTCAAAACCTGGAATCAGTCCAAACCCACGTCCACCTGTGAATTACAAAGAAAATGTAGCATACCAGTGACCACGACTAAGGAATTAAAAGTAATGAACAGCTCTAATTTAGTGGGCTCTCAAAAAACATAATACTATGTTTAAGAAGCCAGGTAGATCCACAAAATACTACATACTGTATGATTCTAGTCATATGTAATTTTTAAAATTGCTAAAGATGGCCTAACACTGGCTGGGTAGAGCTGGCAAGAAGATGGATTTACTAAAAGCCATTCATTTGTATGCTTCCAAAAGGTAAAACTGTAGCATATAACTTAAATATTTAAAAAGTTAAAGTTGTAAAAACAAATGAATACAGATTATTACCAAAGAACTCCTCCTACGGAATGCTCATAATGACACCTGTCTGCAATTGAATAAGGAACCAAAAGTCTCTCTATTCCCTGGAATGTATCTTCAAGACAGTCCTGTAGTATTTTACAGCCTCAGTTTCCCCAGCTGTAAAACAAACCTCAGCCCAACCACAGGCTGCAGGGTAGAAGTTTGCTTTTCCACCTGCTTCGTCAGATGCTAACCCACACCACAGAGGGGCATCAGGTATGAGTCCCTGTGTGGGGTTAGAGGACTAGGCTGCATCCCAAGCCCTGATGTTGCCCCTTGTAGATCTTGGGGAAGATCGAGATAGCTGCATGAGCAGCTGCAGGAAACTGGAACATACAGGCGGAAGCAATTGCTACTGGAGTTGGTGTTAGAAACGGCCATGTACCAGGACACTTCTGTGATGTGTGAAAATAACATTAGCCAGGCGTGGTGGCTCACACCTGTAATCCCAGCACTCGGGAGGCAGAGACAGGAGGATTGCTGAGTTCAAGGCTTGCCTGGGCTACCTAGTGAGCTCAGAGCCAACCTGAACTACAAAGCGAGACCTTGTCTCAAAAACAAAAACAAAAGCCAGGCGTGGTGGCTCACGCCTGTAATCCCAGCACTCGGGAGGCAGAGGCAGGCGAATTGCTGAGTTCGAGGCTTGCCTGGGCTACCTAGTGAGCTCAGGGCCAGCCTGAACTACAAAGCAAGACCTTGTCTCAAATAAATAAATAAATAAATAACATTAGCCACTGCACCCAAGGATACCCCAGTCTTGCTGTAAGAGGTCAGTGCTGAGATCTCTTGACCCAGGGTCCCAAAGACCCAGAAAGCCCCCCAGAGACGATGACAGTGGATGTGGAACAGGACTTCCCTAGACAGGGAACGCACAGAGAGCTCCAGCTGGCTGAGCTGGGGCCTGCAGAGTGACCCAGGGCACAGGGCCATCTTCACTCCTTGAGGCCCAGGTCCTACTGTCCCATGATGATGGCTGGTCTGCTAGTGAGCAGACGCCCAAGCAGAAGCACTGAGGACAGCACAGCACTCAAGCCACTGAGGGGAAGCTTGAGTCCACCGTATGACTTCAGAGGACGTGGGACGGACTCTCTTCTCCATACTGGCCTCCCCTCGTCTCTAGGATGCCAATGGGGCAGGTCGTCCCTCTGGCTGGAGGTCGCTCACCTATCTATCTCACTTGTGCCTTGTCTTGGCTTTTCCATCAAACATCTAACCTGTGCCCCTTGATCATCTCAGACAGATCGTATGGGGCTCACTGGCAAGTCTTGGGGCTCAGGCCAACTTCAATTTCCTTCTTTAGAGGAGTACATGCAGCTGAATCCTTAAGTTTCTAGCACACATGTTACCCAGTGTGTCAATACACTACCTAATGAGCAAGAGTTTTCCAAGCAGCAAGCACACAGTGACAGTCATAGCATGCAGGGTGGAGACAACAATAGGACTCGGGTGTGAATCAAACCATCCCACCCTGGAGACAGAGTTAGAGAATAAGAGGAGTGGTCCTAACACAAGACCGCCCAGCCTGCTGGGGGCCGGGGAGGGGCTGACCTCTGAGAAGCCAGCCCTCGAGCTGAGTCGTGGCTGGAGAGCAGGGTGTCTGGACAGATCTGTTAGCCATGAAAGAATCAGAGCACGGATTGGGGAGGGAGGCGGCCAGGTGCGGGGTCGGAATGAGGAGCAGGACACTAACCAGGCAATGGATGGCAAATGTGTGTGGCCATGGGGCACAGTGGGCAGAGAATGGCAAGAGGGACAGAGCCTTCCCCTCCAGCTGCCTGCCACTGAGACTCCCTGTCACACGCCCTCACCTTCTCATACTGCTCGGAGCCCCACCCCCAGAAGCTGCATCGTAAACCACCGGCGGAACAGAAATGAGGCCGGAGGCGCTTCCAGAGGGTGAATTCAGCAGTCCCAGAGTCTGGGCCTCCCGGTCCTGGTCCGAGGCTCTTGGTGCCCACCGCCTTGTGGCTCTCCCTCTTCTCACAATGTCAGATGGTGCCACGGAAGGCAAGCCTTGTTTTCATGGCAAACCTCATTGTAATACAATTATTCATTTTTAATAAATATTTATTAAGCACGTATGTGCCAGGCTCTGTGTCTAATAAATTATTAAATTTTAATCATGGTATGCATGGACCAGCGTGAGGGACGTGCGAAGGCATAAAATACTTATTTACACACTCGTTCCCTGCTGAGTGGGTAAGAGTCAGTCCTCATGAAGTTTCAGCCCCGTTCTTCCAACTCCCACAGCCCGCAACCCAACAGTCTCCGAGGGGGCGGCTTCCCAAAACACAGGCCTGAAAAGTCACGTGAAAAATGGAGATTCCCCCCATGTCCCTTATTACTGTTAAAAGTAACATTTGCTCCCTGTGAAAACTAAGCCATAAGAACAAAAAAGGAGGAAAAGTGTCACCTCCAATCTCACCACACGGAAGTGAGCAGATTAAATACTGTGATGCTTATATGCAAAGATTTCTTTAGACGATATCTTAGGTTCTCTAGCTTTAGAGGTTGACAGTAGCATTTCTCAATCTTATTAAAAACTCATAGTTAACATCATTTTATCTTCTGAATAACAACGAAATAAAACAGTCACCTCTCTAGATTTTTTTCATAGGTTTTGGAATCAGAGCGACAAGTACATTGGTCATCGAGCTCTGGGGCCACATGTGACAGCCACGCATGGTGACAACAAGCTTTCTACATAGAGGCTTATTTCGTAGCCTAACAGTAGTTATTTCCCACAACCTACAAAGAAAAGCTTAAGCTGGATATAGAGGTGCATACCTAGAATCCCAGTGCTCGGAAGCTCAGGCAGGAGGACGGCCACAAATCTGAGATGAACGGGGGAACCATTAACATTTACAGGGTACCTATTATACACACAACCCTGTGCACTGTGCGGTACAATGCTTTCGCCTGCCCCAGAACAAGGTCACTGTCACGGTGTGGCCGCTGCACAGAAGGCCCAGGGCAGGAGTGCAGTAGGACTTCCCTGGGCCACGTGCATTTGATGTAGGTGGACCTGCAGGCTGGCCTCAGAGCCTGGTTTACACAGGGAGTACACAGAAGGAAGTTCCAATTACTCCCTCGGGCCGTGTTCCCAGAAGCCAAATTTCTAACTTGGAAACATTCCTCAAAGAACTGTACAGCCACCCTCCAAAACCCACCCCATCGAGGAGGGTGTGGAGGGCGTGGGGTGGGGCTGTGCGCATGTCTTCATCTTGCAGACGGAAAGAGCTGATCTCCAAAGGTCCGAGGTGAGCACTACCCCTCAGAAGCACTGTTTACAGTAAGCAGTGAGCTGGGTACAAGTTCCACCTGCACTCACCGTCTCTGAGCCCCCAGCCCTCCACGTGGCTCCCGGTGACCTGTGGGCAATCGTGGTACAGCAGGCAGAGTCCAGGGGAAGGCAGGAGAAAAGAGGCGGAGGGCGGTGCCAGGAGTCACCATTAACCAACCACAGGAAGCCACGCAGGGCTGGAGCTGAGCGTTGAAATCATGGAGGTGCCCTAGGACCAACTGGGGAGAGGAGGAAGGCTCTGGACTCCGCCTTCTGCGGAAGCGGGAGGGCATCAGGCTCCGGCAAGCTGTATGGGTATCAGACAACTCGTCCAATAGCAGCGCTTCCTTCAGTGGTGTCAGTGTATGCAAAACATATGGAGAAGGCTTCTCCTAAATTGCATATGGAATTTAAAAGCCGAAATGACAAATGCCTTGGGCATCACACATTTTGTTGTTATTTTGAATTTTAAAAGCGAATTGCCTACCACAGTAGGTACACAAACAAATAAATGCATAGTGCTCTTAATTTGGTAACCAGAGTAGACCCTCACATGCATCTAACTGTATCTCTCCTCCGTCACAGAATTTGCTGAAGGAGCCGTCTGCACGAAAGCGGGACAGCCCTGAGCCTCAGCTTGCTCATTTAGAAACAGCTGTAACCTTACAGCCTGGAGCACCGGCTTCCTAAAAGCTCTCGAAAGCTCATGTGCGGCGCTGCGGGTGAACATCGTTACCGTCCTTGCTGAGGAGGAACCAGTGCAGGGCCGGCGCTGAGGTCA
>PVIC010017050.1:0-21250 GCA_004025085.1 Thryonomys swinderianus
GGCTGTAACAGTGCATTGGGTATTGGAGGGGCTGTCACTTTTATTGTGATCTGATTGGCTTTGACCTCCTCTTTCTCAGTTACTTACACGTTTAAGAGAAGGAAAGTAAGGCATTATTTTAGATGTCCTGATGATGAAAAATATTTAATAAAGTTATTTTAAGAAATTTGAGCACAGAACTTAGGTGTATATTCAAATACTTTAAAGTGTAAGAATATGTTACAACATGAAATTTAGTTATAAAATGGCTTGAATTTTCTAGTTCATCACAACATTTTATAGTTAGATTATTATTTTGGAAGGTAAAACCAACTTGTTATATGGCACATCACCTTGCTGATGTGTTGCTATAACCATTGTGGGCATACAGTATCGAGTAGACCCTCAACTAGTCTGAGCTAATGATAAAGTAGAGAAGATAACTCCATCCTACTCATCCAGAATTCCTTTTGTTTCTTTGAGTCTCTTTCAGTTTCATATTAATTTTAGGGATTGCTTTCTTCTATCTTGCAAGAAATATTATTGCTATTTTGACTGGGATTACAAGTTTTGGAAGTATGACCATTTTCATTTTGTTAGTTCTGCCTACCCAGGTACAGGGGATATCTTTCCATTTCCTGATATTCTCTTCAGTCTCCTTTTTCAGAGTACAGTGTTGTAGTTTTATTGTAAAGGTTCTTCACTTCCTTAGGTTATTTTTAAATTTTTTGCTTTTGTTTTGTTTTGGTTTTGATGTGAAAGTATTGCTTTCCTAATTTCCCTCTCAGTGAATTTGCTGTTGATGTACAGAAATCTATTGATTTTTGAGTGTTGACTTTATATCCTGCTATGTTACTGAATTTAGTTACTAATTCTAGGAGTCTTTTGGTGGAAATTCATGGTCTTCTATGCGGAGGGCCATGTCATGTTAAATAATTGTAATTTAACTTTTTCTCACACTGCATGTCTTTTATTTTTTCTCTTGTCTAATTTCTCTAACTAGTATTTTAACAACCATTTTGAACAAGAAATGTTGATAGTGGATATTCTTGTCTTGTTCCTGGAGTTAGAGAGAAATCTTTCAGCTTCTCACCTTTATGTATGATGTTGGCCATTGGTTTGTCATAGATTAAGTTTATCAGAAGAAAGACTCTCTACTTCTATTTTTTGAGGGTTTTAATTCATAAGTGGATGCAGAATTTTGTCAAATGCCTTTTCTCCATCTATTGAAATCATATAGTTTTTGTACTTGCTTCTCTTTATGTGAATTATAATTCTTGATTTGGATAAGTTTATTATCCTTGAATCTCTGGGATGAATCCTATTTAATCATAATGTGTGATCTTTTTGATGATTGGCTGTATTTTGTTTGCCACTATTTTCCTGAAGATTTTTTTTATCTATATTCATTGAAAAGTTGGTCAGCAGTTCTCTTATTTGGTTGGGTTCTTTTCTGGCTTTGTAACAAGGTAATGCTTTCTTCCAGTAATGTCTTGGAAGGTATCACTTCCCTTTGAATTTCACTGATCAGTTTGAAGAGTACTAGTGTTAGATCTTATCTATTGTAGAATTTGGCAGTGAACCTATGAGGACCTGGGCTCTTCTTAGTTGGTGGTTTTTAAATACTTGATCAATTTTGGTGAAATTTATGCTATTTTTCAAGTTAATAGAAATACGTGAAAAGATGAAAAATAGCTGTTACTCTCATTATTAAATAAATAATACACATTTGAAGATTTCTGTCTGAAAAGTTTAGAGACAATTTGATTGTAAAATGAAGAGATTTTTAAAAATTCCTTTGCTAAGAACACACCCAAAGGAATTAAAAGAATCATATTGTAAAGTCATATGTACACCAATGTTCATAGCAGCTCAGTTTGTGATAGCCCAATCTTGGAAACAACTCGGATGCCCCTCAACTGGAGACTGAATAAAGAAAATGTGTGTGTGTGTGTGGTTTTTTTTTTTTTTTTTTTTTTTTGAGACAGGGTCTCGCTTCTTAGTTCAGGCTGGCCCTAAGCTCACTATGTAGCCCAGGCAAACCTGGAACTCAGCAATCCTTGTGCCTCTGTCTCCTGAATGCTGGGATTACAGGCGTGAGCCGCCATGCCCAACACTGTGGTATGTGGTATTGATAGCTGGTGTGCATGAATCTCCACGCCCAGCATTGTATGTGGTTACAGGGGATCAAACTCAGGACCTTGCGCTTGTGAGGCAGGTGCCAGAACCACTAAGCTAGTCCTCCGGCCCTTGTTTTGTTTTTTAAATAAAATGGAGTATTACCCTGCCTTAAAGAATGGCATGTTTCATTCATTTATGTGCAAACGGATACACCTTGAGGACACACTAATAAGTGAAATAAACAGATCACAGATATGTAAATACCATATCTTTTCTCTGGTATGAGAACCTGTAGATGTAAATGAGTTCTAGAATGTATGACAGATTTTGTAAAATAGGAAATATTCAAAGAGAATATGATGGGGGAACATAATGAGGGGAAAGAGTAAATATGATTTGGAAAAAGAAATAGTATATATATATAAGTGGTGGGGGGTTGTGGGTGGGTAGGGATATGGGTAAAAATGAGAATTAACTTCTGTCATATATTGGTACAAAATCCCCAATGTTGAGTGTGATTGTTGACTGTATATAAAATATACCAATAAAGAACTCAATTAAAAAATTGACTTGCTATGGTCTTTTATGTATAGATACAGATATTGTATTTGTGACTTGCCATAGATGATTTATGTACAAAGAAGGCCCTTCTTGAGGAGCTACTGCATAGAACAGGGTAATCAATGAGGGGGCACAGTCACACACACAGTTGGATGCAAATTTAATTTGACTTCTAATCTTCTCAGTGTCTCTTAAGATTGGCAGCTAAATTACAACAGCCAGGCTATTTGTTTGATTTATTGATTTTTTTTTAACTTGGTCAATGGCTTACTTTTACTTAAACATAGGCAAGTGGGTAAGTTTAAATTTTCCAAAATTTCTTGTATAAACTTCTTGTGTAGGCTTTTCTTTGGAATTCAGACTCATCATAGTTGCAAGGTTATTTCTCAGTTATATTTCCTCTGCATGGTTTTCTTATATATTCTTCTACTCAGGTTTGACTACCACAATCAGACAAACTGGAAGTGGAAGAATACTTTTCCTTGCATCTGTGGTGAAATCTCAACAGAGAGTATCTTTCCTAAGTCTGTCAAATAGACACATTTTATTTATTCTTACAAATATAAGCCAACATTTTTACACCAAGGACAGAACTTTAGTGAGGTTTCTATGACCAAATTGCTCTTTGACCACTGAAATGTTTTAAAATTCCTATGACAAGTCTGGGCTTAATAACCCAGTAATATTAAAAGTAGAAGAGGCCCCTCAGAGGTTAGCCTTTATTTCTGAGCACTGGTAGTTCATTCAATTATGTACTGAAACTTGGAGGTCTTTGGAGAATAGAAAATTTTGGGAGGGGAAAAAATTGCTGCTGAGAAGCCAATCAGCATAATCAGCTAAGTCAAGATGTTTTGACTCCATAATTGGTCTAAAATGAAAAATGTAAGACTTCTATATAATTGAATCCCTCTAAAATTCCTTGGAATTTTCATCATTTAATATTTATTATATCCTGTGACATTCGATTCTATGTTAAATATTCACCATGACACTAGTTTTAAAGCGTTCTTTAACTTGAAATCATTTGGAAAAGAATTTTACTCAAGACAAACAGAGACACATTTTCAATTTCCTCTAAGAAGTCACATGCAAAAATAAAAGTCATCAATCACTTCTGTTTAGCTCTACATTATAAATAGTATTTTAGAAACTCACTCATTTCCAACTAGATATACTAGTTGAAATGTCTCAAATTGTCTTTTTCATGATCTAGCAAGGCAAGCACAAACAAGAAGTCTTAATTATGTTTAGTTCACAACACTGCAAATATCAGATTCTAAGAACCTGGACAAAAATCTGCTCTAAATGAATACTCAAGTCACAAGGAAGTGTCCTCAGAAAGACATGTAATCTCTGAAAAATCTTCCAAATCCATATCATAGGCATACTGTTGTGATAACAGCCTACTCTAAATAAAATTGGGCATCAGCTCAAGCTAGTATCATAATATACTAACCACCACTCCCAACCTTTTATCTAATCCTCTCATATTTGCATTGTGCCTTACCCTCTAGTAGAGACATAATGAAATAATATCGTTATGTAAGAAGAAGTTCCTCATGTCTTCTAAGTCCCATTTAGAATTACTTATTAGGGGTTGGGAATTTAGGTCAATGGTTCCAGCACCTGCCTTGCGAGTGCCAAGTAATGAGTTCAAACCCCAGTAACCAAAAAAACAAAACAAAACAAAACAAACAAACAAAAAAGATTCTTCCTGAGCTGGGAATTTAGCTCCGCAGCAGTGCACTTGCCTGTCAAGTACAAGGTCCTGAGTTCAATCCCCAGTACTTAAAAAAAAAAAAAATATATATATATATATATGTACATATATATGTATATATATATTATATATATACATATATATATATATATAGAGAGAGAGAGAAACAGAGAGAGTTATGCTGGCTAGGAGTAATTCACAATGCCCATCTGTTCTAATGAATAAAATAGTCACATTTATATATATATATATGTATGTATATATGTATACACATTGCTATTAGACCCTTCAACCTCACCACTCTGTGAACACCCAAAAGCCAATTTAATATTTCTCTCCATTTCTCCCCTCTTCCAAAATGTTCTTTCTTCAGGTTTCTATCTTGGTTATGGTTTCACCATCTACCCACTTATCTAGCTTAGAAATATGAGAGACAACTTATCACATTGTAGTAGAATTACTTGTTAGCCTATATTTTATCAAAAAGATTCAAAATTCCTTAATGAAATATTGTGAAGCTTCTGGAATACAGTACAAAAAATATTACATAAGTGAATGAGTCCTTGATGTTGACAGAGATCACAGCAATGCAGTTAACCGTCTGAGACCATACCAGTGTCCCAGTCAGAGGAATGTCTGTGTTGGCAAAACTCCCATAACTGGCTTCCTATTTGACATGAAAGTTGATTTTTAAAAAATCTTAACAGTGTATTCTCGTGTATCCTAAGAGACCAAGTATCATGCAGGATATAGCTGCATCTCTCGGTGACCTGACACTACACAGGTGATACCAGAGCTGTTCTCAATCTTCCATAGGATTCCTTAAAAACTAGGGATTCTGAGTACTCCTCACCTTTCTAGATGGGGTGTACTTTCACAAAGGCATGCAATTAAACAAGCAAGAGTCACATTGACTAGGGGTAATTCACAATGCCCATCTGTTTTAATGAATAAAATAGTCACGTTTTTATTCAAAGTCTATGCAAAGCAGTATGTGGTTTGAAAGCTGCCTGTAAACACAATGAGCAGGTTTTAATTAGCCAGTCCAAACAACAGCCAGCTTGGTAAACTGATTTGTGCTGCAAAGTAAAGCAAACCAAGTGAACCATAGACTCCAGGCAGACAAAAAGCCTCTGAGCTGAAATATTTATTCTGACATGAAACAGAAGGGTCCGGACATGTTTGAGCTGTACACCATAAGAATAGCTCTGTCTGGAGATAGGTCTGAAGTGGTAGGTGTCTGAGACAAACTCCAGGTATTTAATTAGTGAAAGCAGCTGAAGCAAAAATGTAGGGAGCGAACAGCCTGCATCTCCTGATCATCTTGGGTAGCACCAGCATTTACAAAATACGTGTGCTGGGAAGTCTCCTTTAGGATTTCAAATCACATTTAACATTATTTTTACTGCAACTGGATTTTCTCTAGGCCTTTGCAATGAGGTTTGATTAAAACAAAAACAAAACACTTTTACATTATTAGTGGAACAGTCATGTTCCAGTCGACTGCTAACTTGACCAAAGTGCCCTATGAATGACTACTTACGACTCTAAAGTGAGAACAGGATCACCAGAACTCTCTTACAGATGAAACAGGGTCTGCAATGGGGTACTCAAGTCAGACTGACAAAACCCACATAGCAGAACCTAATACAGCATGTAATCATTAACTAAAAAAGTAATATGTCCAAATAAAAAGTGTATTAGAATAATTTTAATGTGTGGGGGAGGGTAGACATGTTAGAGAATTCAGTGAGAACTGTTTCTATTCACTTCCCACTTATTCCTCTCCCTACCAACTGATTTTTACACATACCTAGTGACTTAGTATTCCCTGACTCACAAGCGTGATCCTTCCCTGTGCAGCAGCTCTTCTCTGCCAGCTCCTACATATATAAGCGGAACTGACTGAGCTTAGTAACAGAAAAAACTCAGGCATCCTGATTGTGCTGCATGAGTGGTAAAAAGCGGTTGTTTGGAAACAGCCTTTCAAGTAATCTGAACCAAAAGATAAGGTAAGATCAAATGTGAGCAGTAGTGTTTATTCTAATTTCTACTACTACTAAGTATGTTGACTTCAAAAGGAAAGTGGTACTATTTGGCTTTATGAGCCCATTGTATAAAATTGTTCATAATGGAAACACTAAAAACAACTAACAAGGACATTTTACATGTGGGAGTTGATGTCAGAAACAATTACTTCTGTTAAATGATACAATGAACTTGCACACTGATGTAATGCACTTTTACAAAAACATGAATCATGGTAAGCATTGCTTCCTGTGCTTAACTAATCTGCTCAGAAAGCCAAAATGTTTGGTTTTAAAAAACAAAGAATTTCAACACTAGCACACAAAGCTTGTAGCTGGTGCTGAACTTTGCTTTTATCACCTTCTGATTTAAAAAAAAAAAAAGATTTCTGGAAGAAACAGAAAAGGACAATCTATATATAGCCTTATTATCTCAGCACCTCTTCTGACTCAGACTAATTTGTGGTCAGAGGCAAGGGAGGGTAGTACATTAACAGTGAGATCAATTGGTTCAGCTGCACTTTCAAAGGAGGCTGCAGAACAGCTGTTATTGATTACCCAGGGGAAAGTAATGGGTGAAGGGTTCCCTAACAACTCAGGAAGGACTGAGATTCTTTTTTTTTTTTTTTTGAGACAGGGTCTCGCTTTGTAGTTCAGGCTGGCTCTGAGCTCACTATGTAGTCCAAGCAAGCCTCGAACTCAGCAATCCTCCTGTCTCTGCCTCTGGACTGAGATTCTTACGTACTGTTTTCACTGAGATAAAATATAAAGCTAATCTGCTCCTATTAAAACAACAAACACTGTATCTCTAAATGATATGGGTAATATGTGGTGACATAGTTTTGAATAAACTTATTTTTACTTTCCACATTGAAACTAATATACAAGCTGGTGATCTATTCCAAAAGAAAAAAATTTAGCTGTGTGTGTGTGTGTGTGCGCGTGCAGTTATAAGTGTGCA
This sequence comes from Thryonomys swinderianus, assembly GCA_004025085.1. Classification (NCBI taxonomy): domain Eukaryota; kingdom Metazoa; phylum Chordata; class Mammalia; order Rodentia; family Thryonomyidae; genus Thryonomys; species Thryonomys swinderianus. The sequence goes on from PVIC010017050.1 coordinate 7,370, forward strand.
GGTGTGTCTATGGTAAAAACACTGTGGGCAAACTATCTAATACAGCAGCTTTACCTCTCAAAAGTAATCAAGAGTACAGATCATCCTGACAGTTGATAAAAGCCTGTAGAAATAAGTGTTAGTGTTGACCAAGAGTTATTCGATAACTAAAATTTCACCAGCAAAAGGACATTTTCCACATCATTGGCACTGGTTGCTACTTTCTTATCAACCCCATTTTACAAAAGGTATCCTAGGGCTCAGGATGCAAGACTTTCTCAATTACACCATACTTATTTCTTGGCTGGTCTTCTCCAGTTCTACCCACCTTAAACATTGTCTATATGCCGATGGTTTACAAATTTTTATTTCTGATCTTGGTCTTTTCTCTGTGTTTCAGACTCAGATATAAAATTACCCACTTAGGTGTACTTAGCATTTCAGACGTAACCAAAACTAAGGTTCTTTTGCAGTATTCTTTGACTTACAGTAACTCCAGCCAGGTAGCTGCTTATGTAAAAATCCTTTCGGTCACTCTTGACTGTTCTTTTTCCCAGACTTCCCAACCAATCCATTAGAAATCCCTCACCAGCCTTTATAAATCTGATCACTTCTTAACTGTGTTGATACATTTGGTCTCAGTCATTATATCTCTCGACTCCTCCTCCTTCTCCCTTCTACAGTCTGTTATTCACCCAGCTCCCTAAGACACCACCTAAATGTTAAGTTTGATGGTGTTATTCCTTTGCTCAGCATCTTCTGGTGGCTCCCAGGTCACTTATGGTAAAACCTGCTGTCTATATAATCACCCATAAAGTCAGTACAGTAACCGGTCTCCCACTATTTTTTTCTGATGGAATCTCCTGTTTCTCTTCTCTTTGTTCACTTTCCTCTAGCCATAGTGGCCTTCTTAATTTGCTCTTCTGCAAATCTTTTAAGTTGTTTCTGATTTTGAGCCTTTGACCTTCATAGTCCCTCTAACACACAGATGTCCACCATTCAGGTACTTCATTGTCTTCCTTGATTATGCTGTATAAAATAGCAATCCCCTTGTGCTTTTGCATTCCTTTCATCCTGACCTTGCTTTTTCTTTGGAGCCTCTAATACCGTTTCATATATATTTATGTTTGCTACCACTGGAATGTAAGTGCATGGGGTATAGGGGTTTTATTCTGTTCACTACTAAAATTCTATTGTTCAGAAGAACCCACCTCATAATCTGTAAATCAATAAATATTAAATGAATGACTAGGGTGATAGGAACAATTAGATATGGCACATTCTCCTAACAGAATAAAGGAAGAAGGTGTGTTGGAGAGGGTTAGTTTTTAGAAGCCATTCAATAGGATAAAAGCTTTGGAAACCAAAAGAAAAGAAAAAAGAACAAGATTCTGAAGAAAGACAATTGTTAAAATGTTTTTCTGCTTTACCTTCAGCATTAGCTAGTTTACATTGTTTCATTTTTAATTGTGATAAAAACATAATATAAAATTTACCCTCTTACCCACTTTCATGAACTTTTACTATTAGTAGTTTATATTCTCATTGTTGTGTAACGTCTTTCTAGAACTTTTTCATCTTGCAAAACTATAACTCTATGCTCATTAAACAACCCTCCATTTCGCTCCTACCCGGTCCTCCTGTTGAGCTGTCTCTATTACTTTACTAGTCTTTTCTAAGTCTTTTATACCATATCGGTCCTTTAAGACTGGCTTTTTTACTCGGCATGTCTTCGTGGTTCATCAACACTGCAGCATGTGTTCTTTTTTAAAAAACCTTCTTTTTAAAGGCCAAATATTTTATGTGCGATCATATTTTCTTTATCCATTTGTCTGTCAATGAATATTTGTGCTCTACTACCTCTGGGTCATTATGAATAATGTTCTGTGAACACAGTTATACAACTATCTCTAAGATCCTATTTTCAATTCTTTCGGGTATACATCCAGAAGTAGAAAGAAAGAAAGAAAGAAAGAAAGAAAGAAAGAAAGAAAGAAAGAAAGAAAGAAAGAAGGAAGGAAGGAAGGAAGGAAGGAAGGAAGGAAGGAAGGAAGGAAGGAAGGAAGGAAGGAAGGAAGGAAAGAAGGAAAGGAAGGAAGGAAGGAAGAAAGAAAGAAAGAGAGAGAGAAAGAGAAAGAAAGAAAAGAAAGAAAAAGAAAGAAAGAAAGAAAGAAAAAGAAAGAAAGAAAGAAAGAAAGAAAGAAAGAAAGAAAGAAAGAGAAAGAAAGAGAAAGAAAGACAGAAAGAAAGAAAGGAAGAAAGAAGGAAAGAAACACAGGCTCTCACTTTGTAGTTCAGCCTGGCTCTGAGCTCACTATGCAGCCCAGGCAAGCCTTGAACTCACAGCAATCTTCTGCCTCTGTCTCCCGAGTGCTAGGATTATAGTCATGAGTCATCGCACCCCACATTGTGATACGTGTTACTGGGCATCAAACTCTGGACCTTGCACTTGTGAGCCAGATGCTGGAACCACTGAGCTAAAACCCTGGCCCTGTAAATCTAGTTTTTAAGGAAATTCCTGCTATGGTTTATATCTAGATATCCCCCAATGCTTCCTGCATTCATAGTTGAGGCTTTTGGGAGATGACTGAATCATGAGTGTGATACTCATCACTGGATTAGTCTACTGACAGGTTTACAGCTGGTGTGATGTTGGGACGTGAAATCTGGGGGAAAGAAGTGTCACTGTGGGCGTGGCTTGGAAGGGTATATATTGCTCATTCTCCCTTGATCCCTTCCTGCTTCCTTCCTGCCTCACTCCTCCATTACCATCCTGCCATGCCTGGGAGCCAGCCAGTTCTGGACTGAAATATCTCCAACAAACTGTAAGCCAAAACAAACCTTTCCTTCTTTTGGTTGCGGGTGTGAAGTATTGTATCCCACTGATGAAAAAGTAAGACACATCATAGTTTTCCATAGCGGTAATACTATTTTACATTCCCACCAGCAGTGCACAAGTATTCCAAGATTTCCACCTCTGAGCAATATTTATTTTGTGTTTTGAATAGTGGCTATCCTAATGTGTGAGATGATACCTCTTTGTGGTTTCAATTTGCATTTCCTTCTAGGGGTTAGCAAGGTTGAATTACCTATCTGAATTACCTTTTCAGATGTCTGTTGGTCATTTGTGTATTTTCTCTGGAGAAATGTCTATTTGGATTCTTTGTTTTTTAATTGGGTTATTTGAGGTTTACTTATTGTTGTTTGTGCTGTAGGAATTATTTCTACAGGCTCATACTACCCTTCATTGGATATATGATTTGCAGTTATTTTCTTCCACCCTGTAGGCTGCCTTTTTTCTTTGTTGATTATCCTTTGCTGGACACTTTTTAAGTTTGATGCAGTCCAATCTGTCTGCTTTTGCTTTCGCTGCTAGTGTTTCTGACGTTATATCCAAGAAATCACTGTCAAATCCAATTTTATAAAAATTTCTCTGTTTTCTGCTAATCTTGTTATAGTGTAGGTTCTAAGTATATATTTTTAAAACTCTATATAAATGCTGCATTCTTCAGTTTATTTTTGTAGGTCAACTTTAGTCAGCTCTGAAGATTTTAATAATTATTACAGTGATCTTGAGATTGATCCAAATGATTCCATCTAATTTGGTGTATTTCTCTGCTATATCTTTAAAAATTACTCCCCTGAAAATGTATTTTTAAATTAATACAATTTTATTGAACTAAAAGCTCGTATATTACACAGTCCACAAACTTAAAATGCAAAATTTGAGAGTCCAGCACTTGAACAGAAGTGTACAAGTACTACTGCAATCAAACACTGTCATTATTGTTATCCATATCAAAACATTCTGCCATCTAGCCCTCATCCTCTAACCTCTCTCTCCCAGCCTAGGCAACTACTGTGCCATTCGCCATCCTCAGAGACTTTTTCACTCTAGAAACTTGTTTCCTTTTCTTCAAAGCAGACCAAGCTCAAAATGACAACAGACACCCCAGTATACCCAAGGAAATGTAAATCCTACAAAATGAGCTCTCACACTACATTACAGTGAAGCCAGAGACAACAAAAACATACTTAAGATATACTTTTTTTCCTATTGAATTTTCCATATAAGGGAACCATATGATATACTACAAGCTTGTGTATCTGATTTATTTCACTTAATAATATGGTCTCAAGGTACATCCATTTTCCTATAAATGCCTCATTTTTAAAAATTGGTATATTTTATTATATATTATATATACACATCACAATTACACTCCACATTGAGAATTTTTACCAGTATATGACACAACTTAATTCTCATTTTTCCCTTCCCCTACCCACCCTACCATCCCCCCTGCACCTATATGTACAAACATTGTTTCCCTTTTCTTACCATCAACTTTTTCTTTCCTCATTATTTACTCCTAAACCCCATTTCCCTTTGAATATTTACTATTTCACAATATTGGTCATGCATTCTAGAACACATTTATAACTTCAGTTTCTCACACCAGAGAAAAGATATGATATTTACACATCTGTGACCTATTTATTTCACTTATGAGTATGTACTGAAGGTATGTTCATTTGAGTATGAATGATTCGATGTCATCATTCTTTATGGCAGAATAATACTCCATTTTATAAAACACACACACATCTTCTTTATCCAGTCTAGAGTTGATGGGCATTTGGGTTGTTTCCAAAGTTTAGTTATCAAAAACTGAGCTGCTACAAACATTCAGCTACCACAAACTGAGCTGCTATCACAAATTGAGCTGCTATAAAGCATATATATCACTGTGATATGAATCTTTTAATTATTTTGTGTATATCCCCAGCAGGGGAATAGTAGGGCCAAATGGGACCTCTAATCCTAGTTTTTTGAGGAATCTCCACACTTATCTCCATAATGGTTGTACCAGTCTACATTCCCACCAACAGTGGAGAAGGATTCCTTTTTCTCCACAACCTCACCAGCATTTGTTGCTGGCTAATTTCGAGATCACAGCTATTCTTTGTGGAGTGAGATGCTATCTCAGTGTTATTTTATCTGCATCACTCAAATGGTCAATGACGTTGACATTCCTTCATATACTTATCAGCTGCTTTTACATCTTCCTCTGAATTTTTACTTTTTTTAATAGCAGAGCAGTAGTACTGCATTGTGTATAAATATACTTTCTTTATCCATTCATCTGTTGATAGACATATAAAATGATTCCAATACTTAGCAATTTTGAATTGTGCTTCTATAAACATAGCCACATATACATCACTGTATTTTGCTGTTTTTAATTCTTTTGGGAAGATACCTAAAAAGAGGATAGTTGGGTTAAGTGGAAATTCTATTTTCTAGTGTGTTGAGAATCTCGATACTGACTTCTATACTGGTTGTATCAGTTTATACTCTTACCAACACTAAAAAGGACTCCTTTCTCCCCACTGCATTTTCTTTCCTTCCTTCCTTCCTTCCTTCCTTCCTTCCTTCCTTCCTTCCTTCCTTCCTTCCTTCCTTCCTTCCTTCCTTCCTTCCTTCCTTCCTCTCTCTCTCTCTCTCTCTCTCTCTCTCTCTTTCTTTCTTTCTTTCTTTCTTTCTTTCTCTTTCTCTTTCTTTCTTTCTTTCTTTCTTTTCTTTCTTTCTCTTTCTTCTTTCTTTCTTTCTTTCCTTCTTTCTTCTTTCTTCCTTCCTTTCTTCCTTTCTTTCTTTCTCTTTCTTTCTTTCTTTCTTTCTTTCTTTCTTTCTTTCTTTCTTTCTTTCTTTCTTTCTTTCTTTCTTTCTTTCTTTCTTTCTTTCCTTTCTCTCTCCTCTCTGTCTCTGTCTCTCTCCTCTCTCTGTCTCTCTCCTCTCTCTCTCTTTCTCTCTCTCTCTCTCTCTTTCCTGTGGTATTGGGAATCAAACTCATGACTTGGCATTTGCAAGGCAGGTGCCTTGCCACTAAGCTAAATCCCAGGGCCTCAGCATTTGTTATTAATTGGTTTCTTTTTTAAGTTGATTTTACTGGTGCTTTTTATGTATCCATCATGATCACACTCGACATTAAGAATTTGTACTAGTATATGACACAACTTAATTCTCATTTTTTACCATTCCCCTGTCTACCCTACAACATTCTCCTGCCCCCTCTATACATATGCTTTGCTTCCTTTTTTTGCCATCAAATTCAATTTGTTGAAGACAGCTATTTTTTTAGTATTTTTTTTTTTCTCTCAGCCCTAGGGATAGAACTCATAACCTTATGCTTGCCAGGCAGGTGGTACCACTGAGCTAAATCCTCAGCTCTTAAAAAATTTTTTTAGCATTTTTTTTTAGGACAGCTATTCTTTCTGGGGTCAGATGGAAGCTTAATGTTTTAATTTGCATTCCTCAAATGGCCAGTGATTTTAAACATTCTTCCATGTATTTCCTCATCTTAGAAGGATCTATTTATTTCAGATGCATGTTTTTTTCATTGGGTCTTTAGACTTAGGTTCTAATTTCTTGAGTTCTTCTGTATTAAGGATGTTAGTCTTTGAGGAGTAGCCAGCAAGAAGTTTTGCCATTCTGTAGATTCTTTTTACTTTGCTGGTGGTTGTCTTTGCTGTGTCAAGGATTTTTAATTTAATGTGATCCGATTGTTAACTCTTGGTAATATTTCTTGTGCAACTGGGGTTTTATTCAGAAAGTCTTTGCCTACACTTATGTCTTCAACAGTTTTACCTATTTTGTCTTCCAGTAGATTAAGTCTTTCATTCAAACGTTGAGATCTCTGATCCATTTTTAGTTTGGTGTATGGTAAGAAGTATGAGTCAGTTTATCTTTTTAAGGTAACATTAAGTTGAACATTCTCTCTGGACTCCAGGAAGTAGACTTCTGATGAGCCAAAGAAAGTACTTCTGCTTTGTTCTTGGTAAAATTATGGACACACCAAAATAACCCAAATTATACATGCCTCCATTTGAGATACCAGCATCGTAAACTATACATGTGAGTACAACTATTGTGAGTCATTAAGTGGATATAATTGAACTCTTAGGAATTATAGGAAGTTATATTTTTCCTGGAGTCAAAATGGGAGCACTAAGGTAGCTGCATTTAAAAAAGAAAATATGGCTGCATTTAAAAAAAATTAGCAGCAATCTCTCAAGAGGGTGTGACAGGAGACATTACAAGAGCAAGGTGAGAAGACTGAAAGGAAAACAATAAGCATAGGTGACAGGACATCCGAGGAAGCAGCCTCTGGAAACAATGGCTGGGTTTCAGAGGTTCATATTTCTCTCAGGGGCTCATGGTATAGTTATCTGGACTGAAAAATATATGCTACAATCTGCAGGCAAATAAAATTGGTGAAGTATGCCTGAGTAAGTGTAATCATGATAAGATTCTTATGCTTTCTTAGACTTGGTTCTAGAATCAAACTGTCTATAAATATGGCTTGATCATTTGAAGTAGGGGAACCTTGAACAAGTTACTTAGCCTTTTATGTCTCAATCCTTCATCTATAAAAGTGGACATGATAATTGTTCTTTCCTCAGAGGGAAGTTTAAGGCCTCAAAGTCACAGTAATCCTCCTGAGTCAGCCTCCAAAATGCTGGGATGACAGGTGTGGACCATCATGCCTGGTTATTGGTCAATATTTATTCTTGTTTCACAAAAATTTATGAACATGAGAAATGCTTAACAGACTTTCTGCTTCTGCCACTACATTTATTTATTCTTGATCAATTTACTAAAATGTCATCCAGTGGATCCAAGTCTCCTCAGACAAATCTTCAAAATACCTACCAAAATCTTCCTCAAGAAAGACCTCTTGAATTCTGTGACCCCAATGAAAGCCATAAAAAAGGAACTTTTATGATTTGCTGCAGAAAGTGATGAAAAGGAGCAAAAGGGGAGAGAGTAACAAGAATGTCAATGACAAGAACCACATGACATTAAATGATCTTGTGTGGTTTTTTTTGTCCTTGCTCTATTAATTTATGTATAATTTTGACTAGTTGGCAAGTAAATACATCCTTTAACACAGGTGATAATACATAAACAACCAGAAGGACACAGATGTTAAATAATTACAACAGATGCTGGCTGTAAACAACTGGAACAGTGAGCCTCAGGTGAAAATCATCCTGTTATGCCCAAGCATAGTGTCTATGGTCATTTCAGGACAATTTTGGACACTTTCATTATGTTGTTTTAATGTGAAAATCACAATGTGGAAATGTCTCTCAACAAAGAGAATGTTTTCCAGTAATATTACTTGTTTTGAATGCAAAAGTCACTTGTATATTCAAAGTAAGATGTGTAACTGGACCTTTTAGTTACATATTACTTTCCTTTTATTATATCTTTCAAATAGTTTGTATGACATTTTCTTGTGAAGTTTTACAGCAAACCTGTTTCCTGGCATATGAGACTTAGATTCATTTTGGCATGGTTCTCAGCTGTTCTAAATACTAGGAGTTTCTTTAGGATCAAAATATATCCATTTCTTTGTTTCTTATTTATCCAACTGACACCCTTCTCTCCTCCAACACATGTGACAACACCATCAACAAGAGAATTTTAGAGACAGATTTAGAATAGCCACCAAGACCTAGAATTTTCAGTCTTGCTCAGGTCTATATTAAAGTTTTTCTTAAGATGAAAATGAGTAGGTATCAAAACCTGCCCACATTTTAATAGCCATAACTGACACACATAGAAAAACATTTTTCTAATCTAATTTCCTATATTAATGTCTACATTTCTGTTAACAGCACTTTCATTTTCCCTTTCAATCAAGGTCAAAAACTCAGAGGTCATCTCCAGTGGATGGTGATATACTTAAATATGTTCTTATTATTTAATAACCTGAAGGAGAAGATGAAAAGTCTAGACACTCATGTTATGAGCCTCCCTTGCCAGACAGGAAAGGTTGCACAGTCCTAACCTGTGAATTGAGAGCTAAAGGTGAGAAGCTTTAGGGATGGGAATTTTTTACAGCAGTGGCTGTATCAGCCAGCAGAAGGAATAATAGTGTATGGCACCCACTGTTGGTGATTTAAGCTGGAGGAGCAGTGTTTTACTGGACTAATTCAGGGGTAGCATTTTATTTATTTTATTTTTCCTTTATTGAATTTATTGGTACAATTTAGATATACAGTATGATCACATGATATTTGAATTGTTATTCTGGTATCCAGGCTTGATTCTTGCATGTTTTTCAAACTTGGTTCTCTAGGACTTCTAGAAAAATTTTGATCTACCCAACCGCCTTCCAACAAATTTCTTTTCTGCTTACATTACCTGATGAGTATTTCTGTTGTTTGGAATGAAGAAATAAAATGTAAGTCCAAAGAAATATCTGTGACTCTTTTCATTGACTCTATCTCCTACATCTGATCACATTCTAAGTACAGGTGAAATTCCATCTGCAGCACATACAGATTGCTAGTCTGTCTGATACCCAAGGTCATGACTGTCTTTATACTCAATGAGGTATAATCTGGGACAATGCTGGACAATATTCTGAGTGGGGGGTGTTTTGAATATTTAATGGTGCATTTTTTGGTTGTAAGAACAACTCTGGGGTGCCACCTGGGGTGTATTTGGTAGGAGTTGGGCTATTAAGAGATTCTGCAATGTGATGCATAGTCTTACAAAACAGAGACATTACCACATCCCACACAACTTTCAAATAATAGAAGTGAAAAAAACATTTATAATCACATGAGCCTTCTGTTTCATATGTAAACAAAGAATATTTTTGGAATAGTTGTATTGCACATTGAATTTTGCAGCAATTAAAACTATTGTATAAATTAAGAAGCTTGCACTTTTGTTTTGGTTAGAACTTTATAGACTTATTTGCTTCTTGTGAAAAAGCACTTCAATTGTACTATCACTCTGAATTGTCAAAGTCACCAAACCGTCAACCTGCATTTGCAGCATTTGTACTTATGAAGACACCATCAGCATCTAAAAGCAAGAATCTAAAATTCATGATGAATTCTAATGCCTGAATATTTTATATTTATTTAATATTATGGTATGCTACTTTCCTTCTGTTTCTCCCTTTATTGTAGTCACTTGATTGAATTTTTAAAACATTATACCTAGTGATAGATTATATTGTCTATAATTTTCATTTTAGAATGGTAAATACAATAATAAAATAGTATAAAAGGAAATTGTTGGTTCTATAGTATAAGAATTAGTACTTTAGAATACGAATAGATAATATACAAATTATTTTCTCTGACTTCCCACTACCAATGACCTTATTGGAGGCAATTATCACATTTGTTTTATAGTACTTGGTGCTGTAAAAATAAAAGAAGATGAAGGAAAAACTTATAGGAATTGATAAGAAAGATGGGACTTCACTATGAAGCACTGAAGCTCTTTATACTAAGACTGTCAGATTTTCTTGATGGATTGTTCAGTTTTAGTCCATTTTACTCCCTTCTTTCTACTGTCATTGCATGAATACAACATTCACTTTAATCAACATCATTGGGTTTTTTATCAGTTGGTTATTACAGTTTGAACTTTACTACAAAAGAGTTGTGTATTTCCTCTTGCAATTCTTTTTCTAGTTTAGGTTTTGATTACTAGAGTATTACAGTAAAATCCACTGCTCGTGAGATACACTGAAGCAGCTCATGAAATCACAGATACTCCCTGGCCTCTTATTAAGCATATAGAATCATATAGATATCTTTGGCTAACTATACTACCACTATAAATTCTATTTCAGCAAAGAAAGTAGATTAGTACTATAGGTTAGTTAGTGTAAATGATGGCTTTTCTGAAAGCTTTGGTCGCCAAAACCAGGATATTTTATTCTTGTAAGCTGTTCTGAGATCCTGATAAAGTTATTTAACTTCCCCATGAATTAGTTTTCCTGAGCAGAAAAGACAAAAAACATTCCAATTATTTTTAGTGCCTGTTATAGTAGCCTGTAAACAAAATTAAATTTGTATTTTTCTTTGCCTACTAATCCTACATGCTCAGAGGAAAGAGTTCATTCAATATGGTTATTATCATTATTATGGAATGGACAAAATAAAAGCCAAGAAAATCTGATATTTAACATTTGTTTTCACAAGCTGGAGATCTACAGCAGCTATGAAATGTTTCCATCAGGCTTTGATTTTGATCAAGGTAATATTTCATTTCCAGAAGAAGGCTGATTTTCTGCTATCATTCATTCCTCACCCTTAGTGTTTCCAGGCCTTGTCATTCTATGAATGTCACAGAAACACCAAAAACTCAAATGCTGTGTTTTTAATAGAACTTGTGCTTGTAGAATCTCCTTTGAGTGTTTCTTCAAGCTGGTTAGGGTGTTTACCTTGAGCTTCAGTTCCCCTATGGCATTGCCCTCCTCATTCTCTCTTGTCTAGGTTCTCCCTATTTATCAAATTGCTTCTAAAATATTCCCTCAAAGCATCATGTATTCAGATGTGGAGATTTTGTAAGGTTGCTTGAATCACAGAGGTGCCACACCTATCAGTCTATTGACTATTGGTGAGTTCTTAGGTAAATGCACAATTAGAAGGAAGGGCTGCTTAGAGGAGGAGTGTCACTGGGCACGTGCCTTTGAAGAATGAATCTCTTTTTAGAGAATCTGCCTCTCCCAGGGTGAGGACAGGGAGATTCTGCTAAATGAATGAACCTGCCCCTATTGCTACAATGACAAGACCAGGGAGATTAACCCATAGAAAAACCTGAACCAATTAGATTCCTTAATTTAAGAATTTAAACTGTCAGGGATGTAGCACAATGGCATTGCACCTGCCTGGCAAGTGCAAGGTCCTGAGTTCGATCCCTGGTACAAAAAAAAAAAAAAATCAAAGAATTTAAACCAAAAAACAAAGTGAAGCTGGTATCCCAGGGTGACAATTTTAATAACTATGAATAACTATGAATAACTTTGATATTCCTCACTCAAAGAGGTGAATCACATCTCTGTCCTATTCACTTGAATCTAGGCAGGAGTTTTATTACTTCTGCAACAGAATTTGATAGTTACTTCCCATTTAAGGCCATACAACTTCCATGTAGCGCTCCAGAAATGACCATTCTCTGGATATTACCTCTTAGGACACTCCTACTGCACTGCCATGTTAAAACAAATCTGACTATTGCTTGTTATTTGTGATAACAAGCCCAAGTGTAGGCACTCTAACCAACAGATCCATGAAAGTCCAACATTTTAGCCTTTCCTGTCAAAGTGCTAGAAATACAAATGAAGAAACTAACTTGGAAATAGACTCCCCCATCTTACCCATTTGAGTATCCCCATCTGGTGCCCCATATATGGAAGAACAAACATACAAGCTATTCTCTTTATATCTTGACCAATGAGCATAAGAAAATGACTGTTCTAAAAAAAATTGAAAGCTAGGCATGGTGCCTCACACCTGTAATCTGAGCACTTGGGGGCCAGAGGCAGGAGGATTGCTGAGTTTGAGACTTGCCTGGGCTACATAGTGAGCTCAGGGCCAGCCTGAACTACAAAATGAGATCCTGTCTCAAAAAAAAAAAAAATTCAAAGAAAATGACTGTTCTTTAGTTCCCAAACAGGGGTGGTTTGATACACAGCAGTAGTAACTGAGACAAAAAGATAACAGTGTCCCAGCATGAAGATCCATATATTTCTGTGAGACTTTTCAGAGCTGCCATCATTATATTCTTTTGAGCTTTGAGTATTGAGCTTCTCCTTATATTCTAGAAGATTCTATTCTTCTGATAAACTTTCCTTTTAAAGATAGTTTGAATAGTTTCTTGCTAATAATCAAACATATTCTAATGGATGCCCATCACAAGGTTGTCCAGAATAAAGGTGTCGTTACATGTTGCAACCAATGTGCCAATTCTCTAACTGTATAAGGATTATCTGGACAGCCCTATATAGTGACATGAAATCAGTCCTCTTTTCTCCTCTACTACATCTTGACCCTTAGTACTAATTTAACATCAGCTATGCCCAAAGTCTTGCAAAGTTTCCTACAAAGGAGCAACTTTAAATTCCTTTGGATTTCTTGTCCAGTTGCCCTATCCATTAATTTTAATATTTGGTGAGAGACAATAAGGAATGAAAGGGCCAAATTATCAATAAAATATTATAAGAATATTTTAGCTCTTTGGCATAGCATAGCAACCAGGTAAATGATAATACTATTGTATCAAGCAATAAAAATACTTTTTAAAGAAAACCTTGACAGAAAATAAACAACCCGTGATAAATACCTTAAAGGTTGAAAGAACTCTTCTGACTAGATACCAGTAAACATTTATCATCTCCACAAGCTAGATGAAGAACACACATATTTTATTAGACAAAAAGAACCAGAGGATCAGCCTCCCCAAGTTTAAAGACCCAATTCAAAAATGGGCTTCTAAAATGAACAGACACTTCTCAGAGGCAGAAATCAAAGCAGCCAAGAAGCATATGAAGAAATGTTCAACATCACTGGTCATTCGAGAGATGCAAATGAAAACAACACTGAGATTTCATCTCACTCCACAAAGAATGGCCGCTATCACAAAATCAACCAATAATAAATGCTGGCATGGCTGTGGGGAGAAAGGAACCCTTCTCCACTGTTGGTGGGACTGCAGACTTGTGCAACCATTGTGGAGATCTGTGTGGAGATTTCTCAGAAAACTAGGACTAGGGGTCCCATTCGACCCTGCTATCCCCCTGCTAGGAATATACCCAAAAGAATTTTAAAAATCACATTGGAAAGACAGATGTACACCCTTGTTCATAGCAGCTCAGTTCATGATAGCTCAATCTTGGAAACAACCCAAATGCCCATCAATTGGAGAATGGATAAAGAAGATGTGTTTTTTTTTATAAAATGGAGTGTTACTCTGCCATAAAGAATGACAAGATCGATCCATTTAGGTGCAAATGGAGACACCTGGAGGATATACTAACAAGTGAAATCAATGGATCACAGATAGGCAAATTCCAGAGCTTTGAG
>PVIC010017050.1:21350-33315 GCA_004025085.1 Thryonomys swinderianus
AGCTCTAGAAAGTATGACAGCTTTTATAGAGTGGGAAATTTCCATAGGAAATTTGGTGTGGGAATGTAATGAGGGGAAGGAATAAATATGATACAGAAAGAAAATAAAAGAGTATGTATAAAGGGGGTGGGGAGGTGTGGGTGGGTAGGGATATGGGTAAAAATGAGAATTAACTTGTGTCATATACTGGTACAAATTCTTCAGTGTTATACGTAATTGTGAGATGTATATAAATTGTACCAATAAAGAATTCAATTTAAAAAAGAGGAAAACAAACTTCCAGTGTAGCAATTAGAGTAGCAGTTTTTCAAGTTGTTTTTATTTTTTTATTTTTTTTGGAGACAGGGTCTCGCTTTATAGTGCAGGCTGGCCCTGAGCTCACTATGTAGCCCAGGCAAGCCTCGAACTCAGCAATCCTCCTGTCTCTGCCTCCCGAGTGCTGGGATTACAGGCGTGAGCTACCCTGCCTGGCACTGTGGTATGTGGTAGTGATTGTTGGTGGGCATGAGTCTCCACACCCAGCAATGTATGTGGTTACCGGGGATCAAACTCAGAACCATTGCCCTTGCAAGGTAGGCACAGAACCACTGAGCCCAAATCTCTGGCCCAGTTTTTCAAGTTTTAAGCACCTGATTTAGAGAATAGAAAAAATTCATTTGAGCTTCACTATAATACTGTGACACTGACCATTATATTAAAATTAGTTTTAATGGGAGCCTTTTGTGGACTTTCATAAGAAAACTTATTTGTGATGATGTTGAAATTAAGCCTGCTTTCTCAAAATTTTTGCTCTTAGTATTTCTCAATTTTGTCTGTATATTACACTAACTTGAGGAGATTAAAAACACTGATTCCTGAGTCTCACTGCTCAGAGATTCTGATTTAATCCATCTGTACATGGCCTGGGCATCTACCCCTCAAGGTGAATCTTATATGCCTCAAATGCTGAGAACTATTGTTCTAAAGTGGGTTCTCAACTTTGGCACTATTCACACTTTGGGCCAGATAAATTTTGCTGTGGGGAAGAATTATGGAATGTTTAGCAGTATCCTTAGGTTCTACCTACTAAATACCACCAATCCCCCTTCCCACTTTCCTGTTATGACAACCCCAACTGCCTCCAGACATTGTCAAAAGTCCCTTGGGAACAGAGGTTCAAATCACTCCTGGTAGAGAACCACTGCCATAATGAACAGTGTTATCATAAAGCAATTTTAGTATTTTCAGTGGTTAGAAAATAATTTTTTACAAAGAAAAACAGGTCAAAACAAAACTTCACTTCAGGCTATTACAACTGTAATCCAACGGGCACCCACAAACAATGCTTTCATCACAACCTCATAGAATGTAACCAAGTGTCTCAAAATATTTGGTTAGAAATAGAGGAAAATGCTGAGCATGTCATAAATTCAGGACAAATTCAAAGTATCTATTTAAAAATTAGCACAACGGTAGCTAGTTGGGGATTTACAGATTAGAGGTGGATTTGACCACAGCAGTCATATTCGAACTCATTTCAATTTACAAAGGTTTCACATTACTCCCCTCCCCAATCTGCTAAAATCTTGTCAACAGGCAACTATTTTTGGACAAGCGTGTTTTCTTTGGTGGCTGTGGAATACTGATTTCCACAGGGGCAGATTTATGAAGTGGTATAGTTAACTGAAGAGGCTTGAAGTTACTAATATTATAGTAAAGAGAAAATTAACATGTCTAATTTTACTATGGGCTCTAGACCTTCCTGTATGTAGTTTGTTTACAAATGCAATTATACCAGACCCATATATTTTCAGGTAAGATTTTAAAACAAAACTAGGCCTGCAAAGATAAATTTAGCCAAGTTTATTTCTACTTATGCAGGCCAGTGCTTTGCAGTCTGGAGTGTAAAATCAATTGGACCTCTAATTCTGTGGGGATACTTCATTTTCTCTAGCATTTAAATGCTTAATCACAGATTGAGTTTCCTATAAACCAGAAAGTAAATTAAAATGAGGTTTAAAAGACATGCATTCTCGCAAAACTAATTTATTTTCTCAAAATGACATTAAATCTAGCCACAAGTAAATAATCCCTAGAAAATGGGGGAAGGTTACCAGTTAGTTCCAGCCACGTTCTTCTTCTACCGATGCTAGAAACTCAACTGTCTATGCTGTTTCTTTTGGGAACAGAGTTGAAGATAGAAATACGATAGAAAAGTAAATAAACACAAGTAAGGGAAATAATCATATTCTAATAAGTGAGAAACACAAACAAGACTCATGGATTTCCTTATTTTTTCTCTTTTACTTTTTTCAAATACAATAGATATGGTAGCCAAGAGCAATAGAGAAAAGACAGAAAACTTTTCTACTGAGGGCAACTAGTGGGTCAAATATTGAAAGTCAAATATAAAAAGAACTTATTCAAGGGGCACGGTGGCACATGCCTATAATACTGGGACTCTGAGAGCATACAGAAGAATCTCTGGCTCAAGCCTACCCTAAGTAACTTAACAATCTAGCATAGACCTTGTGTCAAAATATAAAAAATAATATTTTTTTAGGGTTGGGGTGGTAGTTCAGAGCAAAGCCCGTAGGTTAAATCCTCAATATTGTGAAAAAATCCCATTATCTTATGTTTCCATTTTAAAATTTAAAAGCAGAACAAGTCATAATTATTCAATAAATATAAAAACTAAGATGTGATAAATTTTAGAAGATAGTTAAAGGAAAGAAAAAAATAAAGATGTGAAGTATTCAAGGGAGTGATGACATAGATAAAAAAAGGAGAGAGACAGAGACAGAGAGATTGGCTTTATCTCCCAGGAAATAATGCCTTAATCTTGAAGCATTTAGGATACTGCTAAAAAAAATTAACTAATTGTAAAACTGTACAAGTACCTGGTACTTGTGTTCAGAAGCTCTAGAACAAAAAAATACCCTTGGAATTTAAAGGAGTCAGAAGTGATATTCAGACTATTAAAATAATAAAGAACATTAGCATGGGACAAAGGAAATGTAACCTATAATTATATGGGATGCCGAGTCTAAATACAGCTCTCAGTGACTGAATGATGGGACACTTTCTGAGAAATGAATCATTAATGATTTTGGTGTGTTCACATTAGAGTATATACTAAAACAAAGATGGCTATGATGTCACCAGGCCACATAATCCAGTGAGGTTGGATACAATGGTGATTATACATGCAATCTAGGGATGACCATGTAACTCACGATTGCAGTCCCGAAACTATTCTCATATTAGAAGGAAGGCAACCACTCCAGCTTTGGGGAATGAGAAACAATGATTTTAAAACGATGGGGAGAGTGAAGGTAATAGAGTCAGAGTAGAGATTTTTGTAGTGCAGCTTATATAGCCAAACTACTAGCAACCCCCATTGATCCCTGCCTTCTGGAATTCCCAGTTTTATGTAGTCTCCCTCCCACACCAAATTAGACTGGGTCCTTGTGACCAACACCATGAAATTATATGTCACTTCTGATATGAGGTTTTGAAAGATTGTGGCCTGTGTCTTATGCTCTCTCTTTCTCTCTCTTAGATGATGCCACACAGTGAGGAAAGTCTCATGGTAAGCAGCCTTGTGGAAAGGCCCATGTAGAAAAGAACTGAAGTTTTTGCCAGGAGCCTCTGGGCTAAGCTCAGAATCAAAACTTCAGATTTAATCAAGTCGTGAGAATCTGCTGCCCTGACTGATACATGACCACAACCTCATAAGAAAACCACTGGACTCAACCTTCAGAAACTGTTTAAACAGCAAATATTGGAATAATTTGTTATATAGGAATAAACAACTAATACCCAGATTAGAAAAGGTAAAAGCAAATAAACAAACATATGAAAAGAGCACAAATACAAATCGTTTTTCATCCAGGAAAGGATAAAGAAGGAGGCTGATGGAATCCTATCTTGCTCATTTCTGAGGCAAACTGGGCAGGCAGTTAAATTATGTCAAACGCAATAGAGGTAAATCTTCTCTACTATAAAAGGTATCAGAAAAATACCCCCATGTGCTATGCCAAAGACATGCCAAGCTATGTAATGGCTACACAGTAACAAAGGTCATCCTTGTTATGGTCTTTACTGTATGTCCGTCCTCTTTCATACATTATATTTAATACTGTTCAAAAGCCCCATCAGATATGGACTCATAAGGGATCTTTATAAAGCCAGTTGGGGACTCTAAAAACCTAGGTAGATTCTTTTTATTATACTGCACCTCAACAAAAATGTAGATGTTTTGCTATAGATCAGGAGAAAGAGCACCTGACTTAAAGACAAACTAAAACAGAGGCTCTCCCCTGATGCTGAGTTCCTTTCTTGGCATTTTCCAAGGATACATTAGACTTAGAGGTGAAAAGATTTCTTAAAAACTAAGGAATGACTTTCTACATTATTATATTCCATTTCTAGCGGTGAAGTTAAGGAAAATGTATTAGGAAGATACTTAGTTTTATGTTTTTACTTTTAAAAAGTAAAAAAATAAAAGTCTCCTTCCTCGGTTTCTCCTTTACAGAATAAACACTCTTGTAAGTTATCTATAGCAGGTAATTTTTTTTACATACATAAAAAAAAAACCAATTTGTAAGCTATATCTCACTATGCCACACAGACTGAAGAGCCAGATACATGAATTCATTAGTCATAAAAGTGAAAATTAGCTATTTTAGTTTGAGCTGAATAGTTCCCTTTTTGAGCTGTTTTTTTTTTGTTTTTTTGTTTTGTTTTGTTTTGTTTTTTGACAGGGTCTCGCTTTGTAGTTCAGGCTGGCCCTGAGCTCACTATGTAGCCCAGCAAGCCTCGAACTCAGCAATACGCCTGTCTCTGCCTCCCGAGTGCTGGGATTACAGGTGTGAGCCACCACGCCCAGCACTCGAGCTGTTTTATTAAACAAAGACATCCTTTCCTTTTAATTTCTGCCAAATGTAAGATTTTCTATAAATTCACTTGAGTAGCTCTATATTATTTGACATACTCACACGCCACAGAGGTGTAAAAATGTGAATAATATATGTACATTTTCTATAGATGATCACTAAAGCAAGAGATCACCATAAAATCAATTCACATGCATTTGCTAAAAAGATGTTTTAAGATTTCATTTGTTGTGCTCGTCTGGGACATTTGCTGTGCACTGTTTCATACTCTCCTGGTCCTGCCTTTTACTTTAGTCACTGGAACAGGAACCAGTTGAGTCTACATGCAGGTTTGGCTTGAAGCTTTTATCATGTGCTTTCACCCCCAATGGTAAGCCATGGGCTCCCACAGAATCCACTCAGCATTCAGCCATACACAAACTGGCAATGCAAAGTAGTTAATGTGAGCTGCCAATGTGAGGATGAAACTAGTAGCTAAGTGTTCCAAGGGTGTTATTCATAAGCTCCCTTAAAAGCTTAAGCATGGGTGTTATGCTGGGGGAGGATGACAGTAACTTTATATGAGTTTCCCCTTGTTTCCTATTTCATTCCCGTGGCCCTCACTCCTTCTCCATTGGGATCACATTCTGAATCAGTGATGGCAAACCTCATAAAGTTTTCAATGATACAAATGGTCTGCAGTGATACAAAGGATACAAAATCAATGCATGCCATAGGTTTACCACTGCTGCCTTTGATCAACTGTACTCATTAGTTGTTTGTGACTGTGCTTTTGGGGAATCCAGGCTAATACATGTTCAATGTCTTATATAACAAGGTACCTTATAATAAAGTTTTTCATGAATTTTTTTTTTTTTGAGATAGGGTCTTGCTTTGAAGTTCAGGCTGGCTCTGAGCTCACTATGTAGCCCAGGCAAGCCTGGAACTCAGCAATCCTCCTGCCTCTGCCTCCCGAGTGCTGGGATTACAGGTGTGAGCCACCACGCCCGGCACTGTGGTCTGTGGTATTGATTGCTGGTAGGTGTGAGTCTCCATGCCCAGCATTGTATGTGGTTACCAGGGATCAAACTGAGAACCTTGCGAGGCAGGAACCAGAACCACTGAGCTAACCCTCCAGCCCAGTTTTTCATGAATTTTAATGCCAAATGTAAAGCTGTCTCTATTGAAAAACTGTTTTGTTTATTAAATAGTGAGAACTTTGTACTTGTTACTTCTCTCTTGCCCTGGATGATAGAAAGCTTATGGGAAAATTAGATGCTTACTCAAAGTATGCCTTGTACTATTTTACTGTCCTTGGTTAGCATATTTACTTTCTTCCCTTTTTATGGGTCTAGTTTTTGTTTATTTACTGTAACATCATTATTGTATGGCCAGTCTAAGTTTTGGGAAACAAGTACAATATAAATAATAAAAATGTAATTTATTGCCTTCTTTGACTGAAACAAATTAAGATGAGAGAATTGAAAGCTCTGACTTAGATAAGGATGAAGTAGAGCTTAAGACATGAATCCATAGAGTCACTAGTCAAAGATGAGCAATAAATTCAAAGGGAGAAGAACACTTCTAACTTACCTGTCCTTCCCTATTTCTTTGATTCTCAACAGTTATCTAGAATCCACTACATAGCATTGTTTGTGTTGAATGAGCTGTAATTTCTCCATAGCTGCTTTACTGTTTCATTCAATTAATTATAGAATTTCAAGAGCATATGGAGTAGTTTCCTGGGGAAAGGTACTTAAGAAACTCTTCAACAAACCACCCTCATCAGCAATCGATGTCAGAAGCCACACAATTTTGAGACAAAGACGTTAATGAATGAAAAAACAGGAGAATTCTCTGGGCACAAAACAGTAGAGAAAACTCTGTCTTTCACAAGGCAATTTACTAAATGAAATTTTAAAGCCTAGTAAACTCCAAAGACTAAGCTTCACATTTTGCAAAACAACTTACAACAGTCTACTTGTTCATGGTTACAGATCTTCTGAGTATAAAACTCAACCAGAGGATACACTTTACCCATGTCTCACTACTAAAAGTAGACAGTGAATACATCAGAAATTTTAGTAGGTAAAAAAAGATCTTGTTTTTCTCTACAAAATGAAGGTCTTACTATTAATTTGGAACTCAAAAAATGCATTTTAACATCATCACAAATGATACAGAATTTTGGTTACAAAATTCCAGTAGTATAAAAACAGAGAGAGAGAAAGATAAATACAGATAGCATTGGCATCCTGTCTCTGCCCAGACAACACACTCTAAATTGTGACCACCTGGTACAATTATTTTCTTTGATGAGTATACATTTTTTTGGTCCTTGTAATCAAATACTATTTCAGAGAAAGGTAGCAACATCACTTCCTTTATAGCAAACAATGGCAACTTGATTAGAAAGATAAATACAGCTCTTGTTCAAGTGTTTTAATCACTGGAGGTGGTGCTTCCTGATTCTAATCTAAGTATTAGCTGTGGTGTCCAGTTTTCTCCACGAAGTTCTCTAAAATTTAAAATTTTACTTTGTCCACAATTAAATTTGGATCAGTACACTTTCAGAGAGGATATAAAGCCCAGCATTATTATAAAATGGGGGAGTATAAGCATTTTTGTTTTCATTTTTAATAACTCATCAGACCACTTTTACAAGATTCAGTCTAAATGATCACTTCTTCCATGTTGATGACAGCATAAGCAAACATGTAGTGCTGATGGCACATTAATAATGTAAGCTAATTGAACTAATTAATATTAGTAGAAAAGCAACATTTGGGGTGCAGTAAATGATGTTATGGCAGAGGGAAGGAACAGATTGTATAAGTCACTAGGACATGAACAAAACTACAGATGCAAAGATGGGATAAAAACATTACTAAAAGCCTGCCAGTAAAAAATGCAAATGATATTAAAGCCCAAGAAGAATGGACAGCTTGTGACTTATAGGTTCTTTTATGAGTTTCTTATTTAAGAAGAACTTCCCAATCAATTGTGGTTTAGATCTAGATGTCCCCCACAGCCCATGTGCCCATAGGTGGGGCTTTTTGGAGATGAGTGGATCGTGGATTAGTGCACTGATGTGTGTACAGCTACTGTGATGTTGAAAAGTGAAGGCTGCTTGGCAGACATGGGTCTGGCTTAAGAGACTGCATCTCCTTTCCTCCTACCTGGATGCCTCTCCCTCCTGCTGCCTGGCCATGAGCTCTTTCCTCTGCCTTAGAACCAGCAGACTGTGGATTGAAATCTCTACAAACTGAGCCAAAATAAACTTTTTCTCCTATAATTTGTGGGTGTCAGGTATTGTGTCACAGTGACAAGAAAGTAACACAATCCTAATTTCTTCCTCTTCTGCATACCTACTACAACACCAACAACACTAATTCCACTGACCTGCAGTGATCCTTTCTAGAAGCCATCTCCCCTCATCCAATGCAGTATACACAACGAACACACAGAGAGCACACATATGTAAGCATGTGCACAGACATACACACAGCACACCTGGGTACAGTTGTGTACATTCTGTACCTGAAAGGAAGCACCACATGGTCATCTGGGCATTTCCAGTATTAAACACCATGTCTGACTCCTATTTTTCCACAGTATTTACAGAATAAAGAAATGAATAAATCAATGAATGTTAAATGAACTCTACAGAATTATACATTGTTAAAACTGTAAAAATACTTATGAAAATATCCACCTCAACACTACTGTTTTAGGACTGAAAAACCAAGCACACGAGTACAGTGTCCCACTGTACACAAAGAAGCTTAACCAGGCTTGTAAATCTCATGTGTTGGTGCTTCTGAATAGCTCTGGTGGGTAGTTTTCTAACTTGTAGGCAGCAAAGTCACTGTTTATTTATTGTTCCCCACCACTGAAAAATAATTTGGGTTTTTAAATCCATGAAATAAAAGAAAAGTGAAATAATTATAACTAAAACTTAGGTCAACTTGGTTAACAAGATTGGTATTATTGCTCAGAAAGATATTCTTAAGTTTATATATATATATATATATATATATATAAATTATATGAATTTTGACAACCTATTTCTCTCCTCCCTTCCCATTGTTACATGGGTAATAACTGTTGCATAAAAAGTCTCCAAATATTTTTACTAATATTGTTTCCATTCTCATTTTCAATGAATAAAAAATAGATCTTCAATTTCAAGGATTCTATAAGGCAAGTAGCACTGAAATATAAACAGAAGAAAGAGACCACACTAAAAGGTTACAGGAATGGGAATTATGGCATATGTACAAAAGCCATTATAAATTGCATTTATAAGTAATTTATAAGTAAATCAAGAAATATTGCAGAGTTATTTTTTAAAAGATGCAAAATTAAAACGCAGCATAAAAAGTGACAAAATCTCATTTTTACCTGAGAATTGACCTGTGTCATATATTGGTACAAATTCCCCAATGTTATGTGTGATTGTGAGATATATATAAATTATACCAATAAAGAATTCAATTAAGAAAAAAAGTGACAAAATCAAATATTCCAAAGATGGCAGAGAGGTGTAGGTGGTAAGATTATAGATTATTCTCTACATTTCCCCCCTTATTTTAAAAAATGGTTTAATATATATTTATATTACCCTTAGAAAAATAGAACATTTATTAATTTTGGTAATTGAAAGCTAACGTCAGGGGAGTCCACTTTATATTTTTTGAGGGAGTTCGTGTTTTTCCCTCCCATCCAAATCCTCCATTTCCTGTCAGCAAGTCCCTGGGGGATGGATATCTTTAGAACTCAGAAATGACTAAAGACAAGAAAGGAAGCCTTAGTATCATTCTTCCCCTAGGACCTGTTCAAGAAATTCAATAGTGAGAAATTCAGTATTTGTTGAATAAAGAGTTCCCTGTAAAGGTCTTTTACTGATTTCTGTGTGTGTGTGTGTGTGTGTGCACGCGCGCGAGCGCACACACACGTGCAGGTGCCCTCAGGAAACCTGGAAGGGCCCTAAATAATTCATACTTTTTTTCCCGGATTTGGTTTCTGAATGTACATTCATTTTTTTCCCAAGACAGTAAATGGCTTTACTTTTGAGATCACTGATTACTGTGACACTAATGGCTCAATTAAAACACAAATGTACCTTTCAGGTACCATCTATTTTAAGGATAAAATAAGTTCAATGGGAGGTAACCCTCCAGCTATGTCCTTAATTGCCAACAGCACATTTGCCTACACTTTTTAAAAGACACTTAAAAAAAAAAACACTACATTACTGTGCTGGGTGTGTCTTCACAGCACAGAGGTTTGCTTATACTCGGCTCAGGAATTCTAGGACAAACATGCATCAGGGAATCACAAAGCACAAGCTAAAAAATGAATGCTATACCCTTTTCCCTCACCCCTCTGAGGCAATGTATGTGATTATCTGACATTGGTAAACGGTTCTGCAGGTCTCCATCTTCAGCTAAATCTCGACTGAACACAATGAACGGCCAGTTGAATTCTCTCCTTTCCTCATCTGCACTATCTAGTTCATGTTCTGCTTGTAAGTGCTCTTTCTACATGGTTAAATTGTGCTTATTGGAAAACAACAGAGGTTTCTACTGAGCTGTAAGTATGGAAATAGAGCCTTTGCTGGCTTGAGATGAACTCTGAGAAGAAGGAGATCTAAGCAGCAGCTCGGTATATTTTCTCGAGGTCTGCAGCAAGACGCTAACATTGAGCATTCTGCACCCTTCAGGTATACTCAGCTTTCTAGAGGGAAAAGTACACAGCCCCTACTCCTCCTCCCAGACTCCTCCTACTCCTAGGACTTCTGCCTCTTGAGTCTATAACACAAAATATAACTCTCAAGTAAAAGGGCCTAACCTCCTCATAATTCCCTCCACCACAGGGCATTACAAACCATACTACCTAACCCTGTTTTTTGTTTGTTCACTTGGTTTTTCCAGTATTGGCAAAGGAATCCTCTGCATTGAGCTACAGCCTCAGTCTCTACACTTATCTTCTTTTTAATTTTTAATTTTGAAGTAGGATTTCACTAAATAAACTGACCAAGCACTGACCTTGTATCCAGCTACACTACTAAATTTGGCAATTAAATCTAGCAGTCTTTTGGTTGAGTTTTTAGGATCCTCTATATAGAGGATCATATCTTTGGTGAATAATGACAGTTTAACTTCTTCCTTTCCTATCTTTATTCCTTTTATTTCTTTGTCTTGCCTAATTGCTGTGACTAGTGTTTCCAGCACTATACTGAACAAGAGTGGTGACAACGGACATGCTTATCTCATTCCTGATCTTAGTGTAAATGGTTTGTTTTTGCCCATGTAGTATAATGCTGGCTGTTGGTTTCTCGTAAACAGCTTGTATTAGTTTGAGGTAAAGTCCATCTATTCCAATTCTCTGTAGGGTTTTGATCATGAATGGGTATTGGATTTTGTCAAATGATTTTTCTGCATCTATTGAGATGACCATATGGTTTTTGTCTTTGAGTCTGTTAATATAGTGTATTACATTAATTGATTTATGTATGTTAAAGCAACTTTCAATCCATTGGATAAAACCAACTTGATCAGGGTGTATGATTTTCTTGATAACTCTCTGTATTCTGTTTGCCAGTATTTTGGCTTGTGCTTTTCTTTTTTGGTTGGGTCTTGCTCTGCTTTTGGAATCAAGGTAATGGTTGTTTCAAAGCATGAATTTGGGAGTGCTGCTTCCCTTTCAATTTCAGTAAAGAGTTTGAGAAGTATTGGCATTAACTCTTCTTTGAAAGTTTTGTAGAATTCAGCAGTGAAGCCATCAGGATCAGGGCTTTTCTTTGTTGGTAGGTTTTTCATTACATTTTCAATTTCACAGATTGATATCAGGCTGTTTAACATTTTTATATCCTCTGTTCATCTTTGGAAGTTCATATGTGTCTAGGAGGGCCGGAGGGTTAGCTCAGTGGTTCCGGCGCCTGCCTCGCAAGCGTAAGGACCTGAGTTCGATCCCTGGTTACCACATATAATGCTGGGCGTGGTGGCTCACGCCTGTAATCTCAGCACTCGGGAGGCAGAGACAGGAGGATTGCTGAGTTCGCGGCGGCTTGCCTGGGCACCATAGTGAGCTCAGGGCCAGCCTGA
>PVIC010017051.1:7654-33321 GCA_004025085.1 Thryonomys swinderianus
GGGCCAGAGATTTAGCTAGTGGTTCCACTGCCTGCCTAGCAAGCACCAGGTCCCTAGTTCGATCCCGGTACCCACGTGCAGAGACGGGAGGACTGCTGAGTTGGCGGCTTGCCTGGACTACATAGTGAGCTCAGGGCCAGCCTGAACTACAAAGCAAGACCCTGTCTCAAAAAAAAATTTTTTTTTCAACTACCTATAGAAACACGCAAGGATATCTACTCATTAGGCCTGGAGGTCGATTCTGCCTCATGCGCTGTTTCGTCAAATGACACAGCATTTCAGAGCACTCCGCGTGGCTGTTTGTGCTTTGCCAGACCTGAAAAGAAGTGCATCTTCCTCATAAACAGGTGTGGAAAACATCATGCACACAGTCTGAAGACGAAAACGCCAGGGATTACAAAGAAATCTAACAGAAGGAATGCTGCCTGGTTTCCTAACGCTTCCAGTGTTTCTGAATAAAACCACCAAGATCCATCTTATTTTATGAATCTCCTTAAAGATAACATTTTGAAATGCTCGTGAACTGCAGACTTTGGCATGGAAATTTAAAAATACTTTGAAGATAAACACATAAATGAAGCACTCTGCCTTCAGCGGAGGTCTGGGGAATAAACAGGAGGCAGGAGGGGGCAGGGATGGGGGCGGGGGCGGAAGGAATGCTCCGCGAGAGCCTTAGAAAGCTGAGCGCTGCTGTCCGCCCTGTGCACGTGTTCGACGCGAACGCTGATCTCAGAGAAGGAAGGGTGGGCAGTGAGATCCAGTACGATACACAGAAGAATCTGAGAAACGGTCAGATAAATAGACTCAGACTCCTAGTTTATGGTCCCCAGACCCTCTGGCTGAGGGTCTGGACACAGCTCTGGGGCAGAACCGGCAGGGCTGGGTCAAGGTTCGGATGAGTAATGGGGCGTTGTGCGCTACAGAACAAAGTGCCAGGTCCAGATGCTTGCGAGAGGTAATTGTTATCATTTCTATGCAGAACAATCCGTCCTCCTGCAAAACCACTCAGCTCGGGGGAGTGTCATTGGTGGGAGGGCTGCTGCACAGTAAGCGTGAGTTTCCTGTTAGTTGCCATAAAGCATTATCTGGTAAAAATGATCTAGAAGAAAGAGAATTTACCTTTCAGGAGATTCTGGTACAGCCTGATGGTTAAATTGAGAAACAGAGCAGATATGTTTAAATGCTAAAAGTCTGGTTCAAATATATATGACCCGCAAATTTATATTTTGACATCTACAGCATTCTTTTGTATAAACCTTTGGTTTTGAAAGGCGTAAAGTGATAAATGTTCTCTTTGGCTGTTAGCAATGGTATGACGAGACAAGACAGAAGCAGAAAGGTGCAGGTGTGAGGAAAAGGAGATGAAGGCTGTTAGGACAAGAAACTAAGAGGAAGAGTAAGAAGTGAAAGCTAACAAAAATGTACTGGACAGGGAGCTGTTTCTGGATGGGAAGCCTAGCTCTCAATTATGCCCGTGGTCACTGTTCTGATCTACAGCTTCAAAGCCTCTAAGAACACGCTCAGAAGCTGCAATAGGGAGGATTCTGCAATGTGGAACTGCTCCACTCCAGTCAGGCTCGCCTTTTATCCTTTTATTCTCAAAGAGTTCAAAGACCCTCGTTGAGACTATGACGGCCTTTAGAAACAGAACGTGACGCCAGCATTTGACAGACTAGTCAGAGGTAATGGAAAGAGGATTGCCTTTATTTTTACTTTACGATTTGCTCAAAGCCAGGCCCAGCCAGAAATTACTGTGAGTCGCCAGCAACTGACAGCTCAGCATTCCAGCTCGGCAGATCCCAACCTGCAGAACTGAAAGGGAAGCTCTGGAAATAAACTGCACTGAAGTCATGACTGACTGACATGTAGGCTACCAAATACTTTTTTTCTGTTTTCCCTCTTTTGGAAACCAGATATTGGATAGACAGATAGATGGACAGATAGGTAAGGTCTAAGGATATTCCAGGTGACAACAAAGAATGTTAAAAGCTTTTTAACCGTCTATGTTTTATTTTGGGGCAACAGGGCAAGGGTTCCTAAATGGCACTGTCTTGTTTCGTGTCTCTTGGGCCACGTTACAAACCTTCTGGGACTTTGCTTCCTCGAGCTGTCTGCCTAAAGCAGTATGCATGAACTATAAGGAGACGAGGTTCGCTTTCCTTCTGGGTTTGATTTTAGTGAGTATCACAGAGCCTTTCTTTAAAAATCAAGTCACTTTCCCCAAAACACCCTATATTGTTTGTTTCCTTTAACAAGCACTGTACCAAAAATATTTTCAAGTTTCAATATTTTGTGCATCAGTGTGTTTTCACCTTAGGCCTCCAGAAGATCTGTGCCTACCCTCCCCTTTTCCTTTCTTTTCTTATAAAGGAGAGGATAGCGGGTCTGGGCCTGAAGTCTTTGTCTATTCTCAGCTTTGGCCCTGTGGAGCATGAACTTATACAACCTGAAAGTTATGGGAAGATGGTGAAAGACGAGAGAGGACAATCATTTTATCTAACATTTCTGGATCAGTGAGAGTGTGTCAAATAGTGCATTGGTAGTAATTCTCTTTAAAATCTTTTAACTGAATAAGATGCATCTGTTTTGTGTA
Source organism: Thryonomys swinderianus (assembly GCA_004025085.1). Lineage (NCBI taxonomy): Eukaryota > Metazoa > Chordata > Mammalia > Rodentia > Thryonomyidae > Thryonomys > Thryonomys swinderianus. Next base: position 10,248 of record PVIC010017051.1, read on the forward strand.
TATAATAAATACCACACTCCACTTTGGACCACAAGCAAAAGTATTATTCACACAGTATTAAAAAGCAAAAAAATTTTTTTTTTTTTTTTTTTTTTTGCTTTTTGAGACAGGGTCTCGCGTTGTAGTTCAGGCTGGCCCTGAGCTCACTATGGTGCCCAGGCAAGCTGCCGCGAACTCAGCAATCCTCCTGTCTCTGCCTCCCGAGTGCTGGGATGACAGGCGTGAGCCACCACGTCCGGCATTGTGGTAGGCGGCATTGATTGTTGGTGGGTGTGTCTCCACACCCAGCATTATATGTGGTTACCGGGGATCGAACTCAGGACCTTGTGCTTGCGAGGCAGGTGCCGGAACCACTGAGCTAACCCTCTGGCCCAGCAAAATAATTTTTTGATTAATTTTTCATGTTAGAGAAAGTGGGCCTGTACTGTAATCCTAGCACTCTGAGGCTGAAACAGGAGGATCGCATGTTCAATCCCAGCCTAGTAAGACCTAGTTTCTAAATAAATTTTACAACAGGCTGGGAATGTAACAAAGTAAAGAAACAAATAAATTACTAATAAGACATGCCAAGTTTTCTTATCTTTACTTATCAGTTCTTAATTTTTAATCTGTTTGAAGTTTTATTTCTCTCACATAACTTCACAATTGCACAGCAGATACACTGCCCGCCTTCCTGGCTGGACCACGAAGTGGAATCCAAACCTGTCAGCGAGCGCACACACACGCACTGAGAAGAAGAGGGCTTCCTTCTGCACTTGATCTTAGCCAAAAGGCCGAGAAGCGATAGGGCTTCCTTCTGGAAGAACACTTTCCCAGTCATCAGTTTTGGCTTAGTGAAGCTACTCACAGATTGTATTTCCAAAATAAAAGCAGATGCTGATAAAAAGAAATTGAAATACAATGTAGAAAGACCTATTATAAAAATCTGTATAAAGTTTTTAGGTTATGTATTTTTGTTATGGCACCTATCCGGGTAAGTGTCAATTCAGAAATCTAGCTATGGACTGGTTTTAGGAACGGAAACTACAGAAGACTGCTAAGACCCAACCTAGAAAGGCAAAAACAGGAAAGTGTTTTAACAGCATGGATCCAGTAGGTGGCACTGTGGAACTAAAAATTAAAACAAAACTGAAGCTAATTTATTAGAGGGTGATACAATGCACATAATTATGTTGCATATAATTTACGTAATTCTAACAACATTTAAATGAGCTACCAGCAGCTATTTATCATCACAGAATGAATACTAAACTTTCCTCGAAATTCTTCAACCTATGATTAATGGTTTAAAGTACTCTAAGTGAAACAATGAAATTAAAAATGAAACATAAATGCCGGACGTGGTGGCTCACGCCTGTCACCCAGCACTCGGGAGGCAGAGACAGGAGGATTGCTGAGTTCGTGGCGGCTTGCCTGGGCACCATAGTGAGCTCAGGGCCAGCCTGAACTGCAAAGCGAGACCCTGTCTCAAAAAAGCAAAAAAAAAAAAAAAAAAAAAAAGAAACATAAGGCTGTTTTATGCACAAACTAAATGTGCCGGACTTACTGAGGTCATAAACAAGAAAAATGCTTTTCAGATGTGTCTGACGCTCTGCTGCTTTTCCTGGACTACACGTGGGAAGGCGGAGCCCCGGCACCCGGCAGCGCGGGGCCAGCAGCCGCCTCCTGGTGCATCACGGCGACCGGGAATGACGCTCGCGGGGCTGTGGCAACACACGGTGCTCCGCGGGCGACGGAAGTGTATTTCAGACTTAAAACTTTCTGAATACACTATGTTTCTTCTATAACACAATAACTGGCAGCTGGCTTGCTATTCCTCAAAGTCCTGTTGCGAAATATCCTACCCTAAAGTTTAAGGGTTAAAATAATACGCCGAAAGGTGCACGCCTTCTCTCTGACAGAAGCGCAAGGCGGCCAGTCTTTCCTCCCCGGGTCCCCTCCTTTACCCGGCCCGCGAAACTCCTTCAGATGGCCGTCATCTGCGGAGACTCTCAGAGGCCTCGGCGGCCGGGCCTGCCGACCCCCACGTGGGGAAAGGCGCGCCCGCTCCCTCCCGGAACCGTCACGCCGATCCCCTCCGCTCCTCCTTCCTCCTGAGGGTCAGACACGAGCTCTGCGGGGGCAGATTCAGTCTGCCGGAGCCACCTTCGCGTCCTACCTGCCAAGGACAGCCTCTTACACGTATTTCATGAATAAGCATTCATGTGATTTAATGGATGACTATGTTTGAATGCTTTTCAAAATAAGGTGATACTAAATAATCAGTAGTTCACGAAAACTTCTTATAAACTACCCATCAGACGACAATATAGTACTGCTCAGATTACATCATATAACTGAAACACTGCTAGAGACTCAGCTGTGATCACATAATCACAAACCTTATTCTGTAAATAAAGCAACTCAAACTGCCGTTTCTCTTTCACAGTGGGCATCTAAGGACGTATACATTTATCTATAAACATCGGAAACTTTTTCTGCAAATTGCTTTCACAGTGGAAAGAATGTGAGTCCCAGAGTCGTCCAGGGCGCTCTCAGGGTAAAGCTCAGCGGCTAACTACCCCTGGTAGCCAGCCACTGGAATGGAGGGCTGCTTCCCGCTCTCCAGGAACTCACCTCGTATAAGTTAATTTGGGTTGGGAAAATAGCCAAAAGCACTTGGAATAGAGCGTTAAAAATAAGGCTTAAAATGTTCAGAAAGTATTTTTAAAAAGATGTAGGAGCAATTTGAAAGGATCGAGGAAAATGAATATATTATTTTGAGCATTTATCATTAATGAATTGGACTGGGAGAGATGAGATGACTTCTTAATTTACCAATTAATGAAAATTAATATAAGCAGATACACATTTTCTGTTCCTTTCATATAAGAAAAGTAATGTAGACAAAATTATATTCTTGAAGTACTGGACACCAGTTTTCCAAAACTTTTCAAATTGTAAAGAACCAGAATGTATGAGACATAGCGAACCCAAACTTTGATCTTCTCCACAGTTCATTTTAGGATTGAAAACAAACTTTGTGATAGTTCTATGATACACAGTACAATTTATTTCCATAGCTCTTCTGTTTTCCCTTTTTGCTTTTTAAATGCAAAGATATCAGACATACACTTCAAGAAAATCAGTGATGATCTTGTTTTCCCAAAGCCCACACCTGGCAAACTTTAAAGATTTTAACCCATCTCTTTCACATAAATCACTCATACCTTCCCCACACGTGCAAATACCACATACCTCCACAAGGGAGGTCCCACGGGCAGAAACAGGCATTGGAAGGGGAAAAAATGGAAGTGAAACAGAAGTTACATTGGTGAAAAGTTTTACTGTACTGGAAATTCTGTACGCCAAGTGCTGTTCTCAGCAGCCCACTGGTCCCATCTGCTGCAATACTAAAAGTAAGGATTATGCACACTGAACCCTCAAGTGGCCACTCTTCATAACAAACCTATGTGTGGGACATAAAATATTTCCATGGATATGGAACACGGGAACTCAAGTAAATGGCAGATGCCTGGATAAGGAGACGGATCCGGCTGCTGGGCTTACTTCCCGTCGTCAGTTCTTTCGTTTACTTTCTAACTCTTTCAGTTTCAGACACAGCATTTGTATCAAGGCATTTAATACATGTTTCAGCATTGATCTTCACGGTGAAAATCTCATCAAATGATGTGGCCTAAAATTCTAGTGAATTTCCATATATGTGATATTATAACATTTGAATATTATTTAGCATAAAATATTTGGAATACTTTTTAAGCCCCGAGAAGAAAATTGTAAGGAAAATCAGACATAGTCCCTCCCCTTATAATAGCGCAGTAATCAAATGTACAAATGTAAAACCACAAATTGTGACGCATCACACAGCGGGAGCGACAAGGGAGTAAGGAGGAGGGAACTTCAAACCGGAATCTAAATTCTGAATAAGAAATGACTAGGTGAAAAGGACAGGAAAGGAAGAGGCGAGAGGAGCAGGGGAAACAGTCACTCTAGTGAACGCCCACGGTCACCTCAGGAAGGACAAGGCTGGACAGGAGCGGCTAGGGTGACAGCTCAGTGGTAGAGCCCTTGCTCAAATGCGAGGCCCTGCATTAGGTCCCTAGCATCACACACACACATGCACGCACGCACGCACGCACGCACGTGTGCGTACAAAAGCAAACTGAAAACAAAATTCAGAAAATAATGATATCAAATGACAGCATGCAACATTCTTTCAACACATAAAAAGGGACTAAGTCTCTTTTTCCACTTGCGTATGAATAGACTGTAGAATGTAAATCAGGTTCAACCTTTTTATAGATTTTAGAGTCTATATTAGTTTCTTTCTTTCTTTCTTTTTTTTTTTTTTTGAGACAGGGTCTCACTCTGTAGTTCAGGCTGGCTCTGAGCTCACTATGAAGCCCAGGCAAGCCTCGAACTCAGTAATCCTCCTGTCTCTGCCTCCTGAGTGCTGGGATGACAGGCAGGAGCCACCACGCCCGGCAGCAGTGTTATAGTTGTATTTTTACGAAGAAATGAAGCTCTAAAAGTTGATTAAAATGTTAAAGGGCACATTGCAAGATCTAATATAGCCAATTCAGGCACCTTTTGATTCCCAAATTCCTGTTCTTCCCTCCATACTCATGAAAGCGCTACACAGCTGATAAAGAATCACTTCAAAATGAACTTGTGCTTCGGACAATCTGGATGTCATTTTCAGGCATTTTAGGAGAAAACTGCAAATTACAAGTTTGGGCAGTTTTTGTTTTCTACTTTCCTTCCTTTTCAAAAATGGGATTTTTTTTTTGGCATAGCACTGCAGATGAAACGCATGGTCTTCACACTGATCTGCATCCCCCTTTTGTTGTGTTTTGGTTTTCAATTTGAGAGAAAGCCTCCCTTGTCACTACACGGAACAACGTGGGCTCAAACTTGGTGAATCTTCTGCATCAGCTTCCTGTAGTTCCAGGATTATAGGAAGAGGTGACATAACTGACTTCTTTTAGACTTTTATTCTGTGAGAACCTGATGTCTAGAAAATTTTCCAATATAAAATTTTAAATTGATTCCTCTTACCTGATCACAAAAGGAACAAATTCATTGCACATATTTTTAGACCTCTCAATTCTTTATATATATCTACAAAAATTGACCTCAGAAACATGACTGTAAATACATCCTCTACTGCAAAGTCTCACTCATTCTAAGAGACCCCAAAACTTGCAATCAGACAAAATGCACTGCTGGGAAGCTTTGTTTAAGAAAACATTCTTATTTTGGAAATGTTAAAATCTTAGAAGGGTGGAAATGTCAGCAGGAGGGTCTCGAGCCCCCCTTCCTGTGGCAGCGCCCCCTGCACTGTGATCTGCACAGACAGTGCTGGTCTCCCGGGCCACGTTACGGGCGGAGCGTGCTCAGTCCCCAGAGCACTGCGGGTCACAGACCCCACGCTCACATTCACGAAAGTTTGATCATGGCAGAATATTTTCATTTTTGTTCTTATCTCTCTGAACTTATTCTCCTCTTAATAAAAATGAGATTTACATAAATAATTTTGTGACTGTGAAAATAAGCTTTGTACATTTAGTTTCTAAATTGCAACTTTGAATTCTAATAACCTTTGCCCTGACAAATGTGACTCTGTCTCCTGAAGTCACAACACAGTTCTAAAAAAGGACTGCGTCCTGCTCTTCAGCTGCCCAACCTTTTCATAGTACTTTTTAATAGCACTGTAGCCAGACTGGTCAAAAAGTCTAAGGGATAAGACTCAGTCAGTAATGTAACTTTAAAGAATAAAGCTTCTTTAAATATTATATTCATCATTCTGGTTGAGTGTATTTTATTTTTCCAAGCATTTTTAGAATGCTTTACTGCTGTAAAATTTAAGTAAGACCATAAAGCATGCCTTTTTTTTTAAACTGAATTCTTTATTGGTACATTTTATATACAGCTCACAAGCACACTCAATATTGGGGAATTTGGACCTCTACATGACATGAGTTAATTCTCATTTTTACCCATATACCTCCCCACCCCACATAAAGCATATCTTTAAAAACTGATCAGGACTTTGAAGTTTCCATTTAGAAATAATTTAAGTTGTAAATCTTTAAATTCTTTACAGGTCATGATATTATGCACTAATTAGTTTAATTTCAGAGGGCATTTATCACTAAAGCTAATGTATATGTAAAAATGGTTGGAGATAAAAGTGCACAGTCTCACAATCATCTCACTTTAAAATGAAAAATACATACACTAACAGTATATTATTGGTAAGTATACTAATAGTACAATACAAATGAAATCATTCAGAGTTGGGAGATATATTTTATTCACATGAATTTCTAATAACATATGGGATCCCATAAACTAACAGGGGCCCACATTACATGCCTAGAAAAGACTGCAACAGTAAGACAGACGCTCGCTCACAGATTCACAGGATAGCAGAGCCAGACTTCTCCCTCAGGGAATGGGGGCCCAAGGTCACAAGGCACAGCAGAGACCTGAAGTTATTTCCTGGCCCCTAATCCAGTGTTCCACTCTTTAGGTATATATCATGCTGGGGAGAAAGTTATTATTTCCCAAAATACCTTCATCAAAATTCTTCTAAAGCATTTCATGTCCTCTATAATGAATAGAAGCTCTACTATGAATATATGATGTTGAAGAACTTGTAAAAATTACAGTGGTATCTTGGTTCGTGAACGTTTTTGCTCATAAACAGTTTGGTTTGCATAAGAAGCATTTGGAAAAAAATCTGTTTCTGTTTGCAAACTCTGCACTATGTGTCCAACATGGCCGTGGCCATCTTTCACCACAGGAATAAAAAGGCAGCAGTGTTCCTCAAGTGGGACACCTCTCTTCCAGAATGGCAGGACATATCAAACTCATGAGCCATAGTACCACTGTACAGAAGTGGATTCCTAAACAATCCTTTCACCCACGGTCTATTGAAGGCCATTTACAAGTATGAAAGAAAATAGTCAAAGCAGAGTAAAAGTTTTATTTCATCAGTAACATGCTTATCAATAGATACAATGACTGCCAGCATGTAAAACTGCCTTATTTTGCTAAAAATCTTAGTCCTAAGACTGTAAGAAACCAACCACCTTTCCAGAGTTTAGCTTGCTTCTCTGTCTGTGTAGCCCTAACACAGTCCATTTAGCCAGCCAAGATCTCCACTGGAGGATCTTGAAATAAAAAGACTTCAAGGAAAGACACTTAAAGAGACATTTCAAGATTGCGTAGAGGCTCATGAGAATGAAAGGCTCATTTCTAAGACTACAGCCAGCAAACAAACACGATGCTGTCATATGCGTTTAACCAAACAGAACTTCAGAAAGCTCATTTACTCCCCCACGGAGCTCGAAAGATACGGCACTTGCAATCTGAAGTTCCCGAGGTGTCATTTATTAGCAACATGACTTTAGTAAGCACACACCTTGTGGGGCTTCATCATTGACAAAAGTAGACTAACGCTTACTCTGCAAAGCGCTATCTTCCAAAAGGATGTAAGGCATAAACCACTACAGTCAGGCAGATTCCCCTTGTATGCATTAAACAGCAGTATCGACTCTGCCAAAAATTATGTCAAGGACGAAGCAAAACTGGCTACGACCAGCATTCCTCGTGTGGCTGACACATGCGGAAGTCATCTCTGACAGAACGTATCGGCGTTGGGCCTATTCAGACAGACCTTCCCTTTTGGTTAACGCTATTTACTTATCGGTTCACTGACATTTATTCCTTCCTTTACTGATTCTATCATAATACGAATAATCATGAAGAAAGAATTGAAACAGCAGCTAATAATAGGACAAGTCACAGGATAAATCAAATAACTCATTTACTTAATAAATCTTATCTCCCTGAGCCTACACTGTATAGAATAAGGTACTTCTAATTAAAGCCCTTCTTCACATTGGAAAAAAAATTAGTAGTATTCTTGCAAACTGTCTTTCAACCCTACTCAAGAGTAACTAGCCTTATTTTTCTCCAGATGCCTAACGTCCAGTTCAGCTCCTGGCACAATGTGAGTAGTTGGGTTAACAATTATGTAAAATGTAATGTTTTCAATAAAAAGTATACCAATGCTAATTCAATATTCAAATAAATAAATGACTTTGCTTATTACATCTACTCATAATCTAAAAGTATATATTGATATTCCTGAATACAGATGGAGTAAAAGCTTCTACCTTCTGGTTCAGAAGTAAAATTACCTAATGTATGTATAACTAGATATACACACTTATGCAAAACATAAAGATTTCCTAATTTAGAAAAACAAAATGCAAAACTAAATTAGCAATCTTCAATGATTTCGGACTTGAAATTTACAGGATCTTTCTCTCAGTTCTTATATAGCACCCCTGATGAAAAACACAATAAATGGAAACGCTTACAATATAACCAATAACTTCTACTAAAATATCTCTGTTAATTACATTAAATGTGGGAATAGGTTGCACTGAAAACATAGTTAAAAATTAAAATTATGGCAAGAAGTATGATGTTTTATAAAATGCTGACACAGATCTGCCCCTGGAAATAGCATAATCTCCACAGCAAACGCTTCCAAGGAACATTCTCTGATAATAACCACTTGAATAGGTTTATTTTTATAGGCCGTTGCTAATACAATGGCCTACTTACAATGGTTCTGTCAAACAATGGAACCAATTAAAAAAGCAGTACTAACTAAATTCATTTGGTAGGTGCCAAGTCAGGATATTGCAGTCATATAACATTATTAGTCAGATAAGCAATAAAATTTTAATGTTACACATGAACACAAGTCATTTATTATAGAGGGAAATGTTAAGATGTTATTAATGTAGAGAATAACAATATTCATGTAATCTGTTTGCTTCTAAGACATCTTAAATAACTATCTCTTTGATTATGAGGTTGTACATACCTAAGGACAGTACAGTTTGCATATTCTTTACTAATTATACTTGTTTAGTGCTTGGTGTCTAGCGTGAGCCATTAGATAAATGATACGCCATTTATTGATAAGGGGAAGAGTGAACATGGCTTAGAGATAGAAACTCACTGTGCAGGTCAGGCCTGAAGCCTCCGTGTGGTGCTTCGGAGAGGCACAGGGTCATGAAAGCAAGGGCCGAGCAGGCGCACAGGAAAGGATGACAGTAACAGCCCGGCGACTCGGGTTACGGGTTCTGGTGCGACTGCCCAGATTTGGACTCTAGCCCCACTAGTTAGTAGTTTCTGAACTTAAGTCAACTCTGTGCCTCACTCTCCTTGCATCTAAAATGGGGGTAGTACTAGGCTGATATGAAGATTAATCTTAATAAACTTTTTGTGGGTTTCCTGTTTTATGTGATTTTATTTTTTAAGACAAAGTTTGAGTATGTAGTTCAGGCTGACCGTGAACTCACGATGTCGCCCAGGCTGGCCCTGAGCTAACAGAGAAATGCTCTTACACCAGCCTCCCGAGCGCTGGGATGGCACGCGCACCCCCACGCCCGGCGAAGTGGACACCTCTGTACGTCTCCGATCCCTTCGCTGTGCTGCAGCTCACTTCACGGCACAGCAGTGGTGTGTCTGCACTGTCGGGACTCTCCGAGTTCAGGCCTAGTTTAGTGCCCAAAGAGGGAGACATTTGGTGATAGCATGGCCAGTAAGAACTTCTTTCCAGGGCTTTACCCCATCTTTCACATGCCTCTGAGTTAATTTCAGCAAGTAAAAGGAAAGTATTACTTTAAATAGTATCGTCACCCAACCTTGGAGACACTGCCATGTAGGGGCCAGTCATTCTTAATATACATTTGGAGTAGTCTTGCTTTTGAAGTTCTACGGAAAAAAGAAGGGCTTTCTCCCATCCAAGTACTAACCAGGCCCGACCCTGCTTAGCTCCCGAGACCAGACGAGACCCACGTAGAGGGTGGTATGGCGTAGACAGGAAGGGCTTTCTGTACTGAGAGCCCAAATAAAGAAACAGTGTGGTCAACTCCTCAGCTGCAAGTTCCATATTGTAAAAGTTAAGTATTTCTAAAATCTGTCTGCATATCAAAATTGACATATGCAGTTACAATAATGTTCTTTTATCAACATGTTTCAAAGTTGTCTTAAAGAATGGGCAACTCTAGATAACACCATGGAATGTAACTGCCAAAAGAAAAGCATAAAACAGTGCGCTTGCTATGCCATCCTTCCTGTATTTATTTAGAGGATGGATACATATATGCTGTTATATGTATATTTTATTTCAAAAAGGAACTACAAAGAGTAAGTAAAGACTGTCTGAAAAGGAGAGATGGTGAAGATAGGAAGAGATCTGGTTTTCATCATATACCCTTTCATCTTCTGAATATTTACTTTTTACTTATTTGAAAGTCATCACTAAAAAGTAGAGAATAATACTATATACTGTTACGGATACTTGCATGTGAAGTCAACATTTTTTAAAAAACACACGTAAGAAAGATACATATCAAATGCAGCAGAGTTTGACCTTGGACAGGATGAAAGGAAAAAGAAAAAGCCTGCTTAAAGAAAACCTAATTGAGGCTGGGGCTGTAGCTCAGCGGAGCCACTCGTAGCCTTGGAAGCACGAGGTACTGAGTTCAGTCCCTAGTACCACAAAAACACACACACACACACACACACACACACACACAAAACCCCAAAACCTTACAGCTATGAAGTTTTAATTCTCTAAAATATTATTTTAAACACTTATTTGTCTTATTACAAAATATTAACTCTTGTTAATGATGTACGCTGTGCACAGGAGTGTTATACTGGTAAGTATACCCTTTTAAATTTAAACATTTAAAGCATAAAAATTATAATGTATGATACCACTATGTATCTATTATAATTGTTAAAATTTAAAAGTTAGCAGTCTGATGCTAAAGAGGATGTGGAGCACCTATAACTCTAATAAAAAAACTGGAATGACTGTAAAATGGTACAACTGCTTTGGAAAATGGCCTGGCAGCTTCTTAGGACATTAAACAAGCCTGGTTTTTATTCATAGGTGTTAACTTAAGAGAAATGAATACATGTCTATTTGAGGAAAGTCTTATACAACAATGTTCATAGTAACTTTGTTTACAATAGTCAGAAAAGAAATAGCATAGGTATCCACGGAAAAAAGACTATTCTGCAAGACAAAAGAAACAGACTATTGATAATGAAACCATGTGAAGGCTTTATAAAATGTCATGATGAGAAAAACTTTTGCACAAAAGAATTTGTATTCCATGATTCTATTTATATGAAGTACTAGAACAGCAAACAGATGGAAAAAGATGAGATTCTGATACGGGTTCATATTGTACAGTTGTATGCATTTGGCAAAACTCAATGGATATTTGCTTTAAGACATACACATTTTACTCTAACCTAAACTCTGCCTCAAAAGGAAGAGTGAAGTGTACTGCTGTCTGCAACTTACCTTGAAACATGGTGCAGGAAGGCCAGATATGTGACAAAGTAAGTGTAGTCAGATGTTGTGGTAGTATGTAGATAGTAGGTAGAAAGGTGTTCACTATGAAAATTTTGTTTGAAAATTCTGACCATCAAGTGCGAATGTAGTTTAAATATTGTTAGTCAAGCCATTCTTTACAATGTACACACATTGCACATGGGAGGTATTTGTCAACATATATTGTCCTACCTCATCTTTATGAGGTTTAATGATTTTAAAGAATTTGTATGTACTGTGTTAAACTTGTGGAACCATGATAGAAGAGGCCATGGGTTTTTTGGGTTTGCTTTTTATTTGTTTAGTTTTTCTTTGTTGCAGTAGTGGAGATCACACCCAGGGCCTCACACACGCTAGGCAAGGATGACACCACTGAGAAACGTCCTCGCTTCAGAAGGGACCGCCTTTAAAATAAACAAGGCACATGCTGACGTGCTTCCTGATCACACACATGAAACGCCGCGAGTGAGGACGGCTTCCAGGAGCCGTTCGGCGCCTCTCGCCGAGAGTTCTCTCCCCGCTTGCCTGTACCTCCCAGGACCTCCGCGCTCCACAGTGCCAGTGCAGAAGGGACAGGCATTCCACAGGGTCCCAAGCGCCACCGTGGCATGGATGCCCTCTTGCTCCTCCTTCTTCCCTCCCTCAGGTGAGGGAACTTCGGGCCCAGGACCACCGTTCTCCCATCCCTCCCTGACAGCGTCCCCCAAACTGGCATGGCCAGTCCAAGAAAGGGGACAAAGCTGTTTTCTCCTGCAGATGCTCTGCCTGTAAACAGACACTGTTACTGCTTCGTGTACACTAGACCAGGCTTCCCCAAAAGGTGATTAGACCCACGACTGAGGTCTATGTTGGGAAGGGAGACCGAGGCCTTGGCTGAGCAAGTGGGGTCCACGGCTCAGGCTCAGCATGGCGAACCCATGGCACTCACCCACAGGAGCTCTCAGTTACCACCAGAAGCTCTGCATGGTCTGCCATCGGTGAGACTCCTGGAGTTCACAGGGTCACAGTCACACTCCCACTGGAAGGAAAGCTTTTCTCCCCTGCCCAACCCTCTATTGGGCTCGCACTGCTCTAGTGCCAATGCCTCTGGGCTGAATTACATCATTTCCAGTTGCCTTGACCAATACCATTAACAGCATCATGATATCACGATTATAAATGTATGCTACTTCTCTTTTTCTCTCCTGACCATATATTGGGTACATCTATCTTCATCAATATACAGACATTTTTCTATTGCATGCTTTCTAATATTTAGTTAACGAACCTTTTGGTTCAGGGATCATTAAGGTGTACATAGCGAAGACCAAGAACCACAGGACATTCGCGGTCTAGCAGAACACACAGATGTCAGGGACCTGAGGTAGGACACAAGGGCCTCATCAAAGGGCATCTGGCCGTCCCACTGTGGCACTCCACATATTCTCTATGTGTGCATTGTTACAACAAACAAACCAGAAAGGGGAACAATCCGTCAGTGTTAGGCTACAGGATGACAAATGATGTATTTTATAAATTTTTGCTTTCCCACTGTATTCAATTACTAAATGTTTTTGAATTATGTAAGTCTATTTCTCTTTTGTACTTATAATACACCACAGCACAGAAGAAAGTAATGATGGAAAACAGAACTTTGGAATTGGTCAATTATTGAGTATTTGAATTTACCACTTACCTCATTTGAAGGAATTGTGGCGAACGGTTTGATGACGGCAGCAAGTGGAATGTGACTCTGCTTGGCCAAGTCTGCTGTGCACGGGAAACAGTACGTGGTACAGCGGATGTACCGAGGGCTGGCATTGCCTGAAACATTAGAATACGGTCAGCACGTTCAGAGCGTGCTTACAAAAACATGTTCTAAGACACTTTTTTATAAAGATGCTTCTACAATGTACCGCCTTATTATTATTTTTTTTTTTCCGGTACCGGGGATCGAACTCCGGCCTTTGTGTGTCCAAGGTTGGTGCAGTACCACTTCAGCTAAATTCCCAGCCTTCCACCTTATTTTGAAAGAAAGTAATGTGCATCTCTGCAATTTTATCCTAGGAACACTATTATTTATGTCTAACACTCTGAGTTACGTAAAGATATTAATGAGGAATTCTAGTTGTTTTCCATGAGCAGGGTCTTAAATAGCCTTAATGTAGAGTGGAGATGCATTAGATTCAATGGGAAATACAAAACAGAAAGGCACAAAGTATGAAAATATAAAAGTTTTGGGTCTCAAACCTAACTCCTCCCTCTTTTTCAATTGATGTATCTACTTATGAGAAGGGCAAGCACCTGTATTCCATTTCATACCATCAAGTGACACTGTCTAGTACGCAGTTTCACTGCTGTTTCTAAGCTTGCTGACTGAATGCGACATAAAATTATATTTGTAATAAGAATATTATTTTCTAAAACATGTTAATCTATTTTTAATACACATAAGGTTTTTTGGCAAACATCTCTACTTCATGGTATAGATGAGTGCTGAAACAATATCCATGCCATAATGAATAATACTGTTTAGGCACTAAAGTAACATCTAAAATCCTGAGATGGAATTATATTAGGACCAAAAGAATACAGTCATCAAACAATATTCACAGTGTTTGCCATATTTCATGCATTGCTCTACATGCTTCCTTGCAGATAATAACAACAAGGCTAAGAAATAAACAAACTGTACACGCCACCTGTATATCACATGATGGAAAAAGCCTCTGGTTAAGAGGTCCGAACAGTAGGAAGGTGATACAATATTAAATATTATTTACCCAGTGGTTCTTACTTAAAAAGGTCTGTTTAAGCAAAGGCTTGAAGGAGAGAACAATCTATGCAGGCAGACGCCTGGGGGCGGCCACGCCTGGCCTGGCAGAGGAAGAGCTGGAGCCCACGTGGCTGGCCCAGAGGCACTGCTGGGCACAGAGCTGGTGACCGGCTCAGGGAGGAAACGGGCCAGACCAGGCAGAGCCCTGAGACCATCCGTCCTCGGCCGTACACTGGGATGAGCTGCACAGCCACTGGCAGCCCTGAGCCGGCTGAGCGCCGTGCCTGGGGCAGGTCCCGTGGATGCTGGTCTGGAGCAGAAGCCAGCGCAGGCCCGGGGTGGGGGGCTGTGAGCAGGAGGAGAGTGCTGGCGGCGAGGGCTGGCTCCCTCGCAGTCGGGGTGTGCACTAGCGGGCAGAGGCAGGGTATGTTTTGAGGGTGCAGCAACATACTTGTTGATGTACGTGTAACGAAGATGTCTGAGAAGGGAGAAGGTCAGAGATGAACCCACGGTTTCTGGCCTGAGGAAGCAGCCATTCCCCGACAAGGAAAAGGATGCAGGAAAGGAAGGGTGTGGGTGGAGACCAGGAATCTGCTCCGGCAGTGTCCAGCTGTGGCTCTATCGGGCAGCCAAACCGCAGCGCGAGTGGGCAGGTCGACACGCGAGTGTGGAGCGTGCGCTGAGGTCGGCTTAGGGCTCAGCCCGCCGGGTCCCAGCGCAGGAGCACCGCTGCGGCCCGGACCCACGCCTGGAGGGCTGAGGGCTCTGGCCCCGCCAGCCTCCTGCTGCCAAATCTCTCACTTCTTAAGACAAAAGAGAAATCTGGATGTTTGCATAAAGTATTCTTAGCTTTACATAACGGCGGCTGACTGGTACCGGAACAAAACACGGTGAAGGGCGAACGAGCAGGACTGTGAGCTGATCAGGTTTGGGGGCTCCGGGGGACGGGTCTGACAGAGGGGACGCCGGTACCAGCAGCACACCGAGGACTGCTCACTCCAGCAGTGATCACAGTAATGACAGCAACTGTCCGTGTGTTGGATATAATTTTAAGATTGTTACATATAAACATACTTCAGTTCCTGCAATCATCCTCTGGGCTTCTTTTTTTAAATTGAGTTTATTCAAATATTTTAGGTATACATTATGGTCACATTCATCTCTGAGACTTTGTATCTGTACATAATATATTTTGATTCCTATTTTTTCCTATTCCCCTGCCCTCCTCTCAGCCCGCCCACCTCCCATATGCATAAGCTTTGTTTCCATTTTTTCCTGTTTACCTTCCAGTATTTTTCTTTCCCTCTGTTGCTTTCTTCCACACCTCTCCTCGTTCCCCCTCCTCTTTGAAGATTTTCTTCCTATTTCACAATACCTGTTATACACTTGGGACCTCATTTACTGTTGGGAGCCGTGACAAGCCTCCCCAAGGCACCTCCTCAAGACAAACGAGAAATGAACAAACCACCTGCCCGGAAGCCGTGTTCCCGAACTTTACGCCCACACGCGTTCAGCAGAGCGAAACATTCCAGTAATAATCACCAAAGGCTCCAAGTGACCCGAGGGCGACCTCTGCACGGAGCCTCGGCCCTCCCCCTATACTCTATATATTGTAAGCTGTTTCCCCAATAAAGTGAGACCTTGACAAGACTCCTTCACTTGGTCTCGCCCCCTTTCTCGCCCGTGTTTCTTTTCAGGTGAAGTCCTCCTCGCCCCCACGAATAACAGTGGCCCGCGGGTCGGGTCAATTTACACCTTCAGTTTCTCACACTAGAAAAAGTATGTGGTATGCACACGTGTGTCCTATTTATTTCACTTATGGGTGTGGCTTTAAGGTGCATCCTTCCGGATGGATACCTTTATGACTCTATTTCTCTGAGGCTAGAATTGAGACACGAGATGAAGTGATTGCCTGATGTTGGTAAGTAAGTAGCAAAAATGAGAAAAGAACCTGTCACAACTTTCTGCAACATTACTGAAAAACTGGCTCCAGGTCATGAAGGCCTTGAATGACAGACAAGTTGAGACCAGCCCTATCCACCGTGGCCAAGGAAGGGTTCTATGTTCCATTTACATCTGTACACTCGTGTGTCTGTCTGAGATTTCGGGATACACTCTAACGCACTGTGTGAGCTAATAATCCAGCCAGAAGGGCTTCACAGGGAAAGATCTGACGAGTCCAAGTGCAGAACTCTGTGCCCGGCTCAGAACTCTCTCCCCTCGCTGGGAGGAGACAAAGACGACTGGGCCTCCCGGTCGCTGTCTCCCTCTCTCCCCTCTGCTTCCCCGATCTTCTGCCTGCCTGTCCTGTGTGGGCCCAGCAGATCTGCTCCTAGGTGCGATCCCGAAGACTGAGAGCAGGAGCTCGCTGGGCGCCTGTTCGTCGCTGCCCAACAGCGGCATGACTCACACAGCCCAGCTAGGAAAGGCCCGGGCACCCCTCACCCCACGAGTGGACAAACCTAATAGCGTCATCTAACAATTTAAAGATGGATATTATTAGTCTTAAGGGAGACTTAGATTCTGGTACATGCTACAGTGTGGACGAACCATCTGAAAACATGCAGGGGGATGTAACACAGACACAAAGGACAAGAAAGTGATTCCACTCGAGGTAGCTAGTGGAGGCAAATTCATATAGGTTAAAAGCAAAAAGAGGTTATTTGGGGCTGGTGGCCAAGGAGGAATGGAAAGTTATTCTTTAATAGGCACGGAGTACCAGTGTGAAGTAGAACTGCTCTAGAAATGAATAATCATGATGGTTGTATAATACTGTGAATGTGGGCCAGAGGGTTAGCTCAGTGGTTCCGGCGCCTGCCTCACAAGGGCAAGGTCCTGAGTTCGATCCCCGGTAACCACATGCAATGCTGGGTGTGGAGACACGCCCACCAACAATCAACACCGCATACCACAATGCCGGACGTGGTGGCTCACGCCTGTCATCCCAGCACTCGGGAGGCAGAGACAAGAGAATTGCTGAGTTCGAGGCTTGCCTGGGCACCATAGTGAGCTCAGGGCCAGCCTGAACTACAAAGCGAGACCCTGTCTCAAAAGCAAAAAAAATTAAATAAATACTGTGAATATAATCAGGATCACTCACTTGTACTGAAAATGGTTACAAACACAAATTTTATGAAATACAGATGTGTGCGTGCAAATATATATATATAGATAGTTTACCAACAAAAGGTCTACCCCAAAAAAATCTCAAAAAAGAAAAAAAGTACACACATGCTATGCTTTGACACCCCTGTTCCCCCAAGCTTATGCCTTAGCGTATCCCCAAGCCTCTCTCTAGTAACCATCCTCCCTTCCCCCACGGTCCTTCTGGTTTCTACTGTTCGTTCACTCAAGACTCACTTAGGTGTCGCTTACTTTGCAGGATAGACTGGGTTAGTGCCTGGCAAATTATCTTACATTTAAGTAACAAGGAAATAGACTCTTCATCTTTGGTGAAAACATTATCTATGGAAATAAGCGCTTTTTCTATTATAACATTTAACACAGTCTTATTTTTTTAGTCTTTACTTGTATTAGTACGTTTTCAGTACCTGATGTTTGTACTTGTGCAGTGCTGTCACATGTACATAACACATCTTAATTCTTTTCTTGTCCTGTGCCCTTTCCTTCCTTCTTCCTGAAACTCTTGATCCCCTTTTCCATTTGAGAAAGATCTGACGTCTTTTATCTTTATTTTATTTTGCTCTTTATTTATATTTTGAGTTTCTCACATAAGAAAAATCAGGTGATATTCAAACTTATGTCTGATTTATTTCGCTTAACATTATGGTCTCGAGGCTCCCCCTTCCTGAGCTTATCCTGCTTTAGGGCAAATGGGATCTCACTGTGTGTACTTGCTACAGTTTAACTGATTCATCAACCGACAGACACACAGGCTGCTTTCAAGATCTAGCTGTTATGAACTGTGCCTCTGTAAACATGGGTAGGCATGAACCACAGCAATACTAAGTCTTTAAACCTTTTGGAAAGATATTTAGAAGGGGATCAACTGGAATTTCTAGTTTTAGTTTTTGAACAATCGCCTTACGATTTCCACAGTGGTTGTACTGTCTACATTTCCACAAATAATGTAGGAGGGTAAATTACCTAAGAATTTTGTGCCTCAGTTTTCTCACACCATAAAACAGGGATGTCAGAAGTAACTATCTCACAAAAAAGTCAGAGGGGATTAAGTGAAACACTCAGAAGTACTTATAAAATGGCACTGATAAAAAGTAAGTATTTGTGAATCACAATCATAATGGTAATTTGTATATATTTTATTACTATATTATTAAACACTGGCTTAATATAGCAGCCTAAGACATGAGAGATATAGAATAAAATATTTGTTAAATGCATGCATTTGAGTGAACAAGCAGAACCCTGCTGGTACACAGCTTAAACTTTTGTGGGAAATACAGACTAAATCATGGTAAAAACTAACACATTAAGGAGTTATAAAAGAAGTACACTTGAAGGGCTAATTGAAGAAATTAATGAAGATTTCGAAGAAAAAAATTAAGTTGATTTTGGAAGGATTAAATTTCTCCAGAAAAGAATGAGAATTATATATTTTAAAGATCTTTGCTCAATAAACGTCTATTAGATAACTCATGTTTTAGATAACTGGTGATGTTTAGGGCTAAAATGTTAACAAACAAACAAACTAGTCCTTAATGTACTATAGAGAAAACAGCACTAATGGAGAATCAGAGCCACGAAGGGAGAGCGGATGAGTTTGGAACGACTCAGTCAGCTGTCCACAAAGTGGTACTCAGGGAGCAGAGGCTGGCTGGTCAGGAAAATTCCTTAAACTCTGGAGCCCCCAAGATTTTTATTTTTATTTGAATATCAAACTGAATAAATTCTAAGACCTGTGTCACACTATTAAATCAAAATATCTCAATTTCTGTAGATAACAACAGCAAAAAAAAAAAATCAACTTCATAGCTTGCTCTACTGTAGAAGGTCACAAGCGCTCTGGAGAACCATCCCTGAAAGCAAGTACCTTGGTCTTGGATCTCACAGTCGGTGGTGACCAGGGGCGGGACCTGGCCTCTAGTGCTGGTGGCATAGACTTGTCCCCCTCTGGCAGCTCTGTCGTTCTCAATGACCTGGATCTGGCAAAAGAGATATCAAGGGCAGCTGCAGTCAGTCGAGCTTCTCGCCCGGCTCAGGGGCTCGCTGGCCCCGTCTCTCGCCTTCCTTCCTGCTCCCTCCCGCCACGCACTCACACCGAGAGGCACTTTCTGAGTCCTTCAGATGCAGTTCTCACTGAGAACCCGCAATGTCTTCAGCCATCTTTGTTTGCTTTTAAAATTTTGCATCGGTAGTTTCTAAATTCTGTTCTACAATACCCTGAACTTTAACCTTAACCCTTCAGAGAACTTTACTTCTTTCATTTTATTTGTTGGGACCAAAGGTAAGCATTTAAGATAATATAGTTTAATAGGGAGAAAAAGTAAAACAAATTTTACAGGAAATATATATACATTTTTCTTTTTTTTTCCCTTTTTTTTTGTGGTACTAGAGAATCAAACTCAGGACCTTGTGCTTGCAAGGAAGAGATGGTGCTACTAAGTTAAATCCCCAGCCCTATATTTTCTAACCAAATTTCTATAAAGCTAAAAACCATTACATGCAGAAGAAATGACTTCAAAATATGACCTAAATCTCAAGTTTTCTCATCTGAATCATTCTTTTTTCCTCTTTTTAAGTTTCTTCCATGGCATATAAGAGATGTGAGAAATAAGACAAATAGTATAAGGTGTCCGTGTGGTTTTTGTCCATTGTACAAAAATCAACAGAAGCAAAAGTCCCTTAGATTGTTATCTTACTTGGAAATACATTTTTCTATTAAAAATATGTTGATGAAAACTTTTGAAAAATCCTGTCTAACAGTCTAAAGATGAAAATTAT
Source organism: Thryonomys swinderianus (assembly GCA_004025085.1). Classification (NCBI taxonomy): domain Eukaryota; kingdom Metazoa; phylum Chordata; class Mammalia; order Rodentia; family Thryonomyidae; genus Thryonomys; species Thryonomys swinderianus. The sequence continues at coordinate 30,368 of PVIC010017051.1, forward strand.
GAGCAGAATCTAGTATGAAATTAAGAAGAAAATAGGAAGGAATTTTATTATCTTCTCCATTTCTCCTTTCATATCTTTCTTCATAGGACAAAAGAAACAAAGAGGGGGGAAAAATCCAAGAGGGCAAGAAAAGTTTGGGGGGTTGTTTCTTTTTCAATGAGAAATAAGAAGTGTGTCCTTTCTAAAATAAAAAAAAAGCTCTGAAGGCTACACAGCATGTAATATTCCTAAAGAAACCATTAATCCTATAAAAACTATCTTCCACTGAACTCTAAAAATGTTACCTTCTCAACTTTTACTTCTTATGTCATTCAGTCTGTATGCCACTGGCAACATCTGTTTCCCAGATTTAGTCTCTGTTTAAAGCAACACTTACCTGTCTTCTAAATTTCATTGGACTTGAACCATTAAGTTCAGAAGACAGGGGCCCAGGGATTTAGCTCAGTGGTACCATGCCTACCTTGCAAGCCCAAGGTCCTAATTTCAATTCCTGGTGCTGGTGTGTGTGTGTGTGTGTATGTGAGCGCGCGCGTGCATGTGTGCGTGCATGTGTGTGTGTGTGTAAAAATATGTTCTAAGCTTTAACTATGGTAAAAAAAAAACACAGAAGACTAAAGGAAATGATGGGAAGAGATAAAAAGTAAACAGGAGCCTGTAATCCCAGCACTCGGGAGGCAGAGACAGGAGGATTGCTGAGTTCGCGGCGGCTTGCCTGGGCACCATAGTGAGCTCAGGGCCAGCCTGAACTACAAAGCGAGACCCTGTCTCCAAAAAGCAAAAAAAAAAAAAAAAAAAAAAAAAAAAAAAAAAAAAAAAAAAAAAAAAAAAAGTAAACAGGAAACTCAAAACACCATGATTATATTCTACATTTTGATCATAAGATTAATAGGGTTTATTCAAAATGAGAACAGCTTTCATATTTATCAACATTTATTAAAATTATTTTAGGGCCGGAGGGTTGGCTCAGTAGTTCCGGCGCCTGCCTTGCAAGTGCAAGGTCCTGAGTTCGATCCCCGGTAACCACATACAGTGCTGGGCGTGGAGACTCACGCCCACCAGCCATCAATGCCACATACCACAGTGCCGGGTGTGGTGGCTCACACCTGTAATCCCAGCACTCGGGAGGCAGAGGCAGGAGGATTGCTGAGTAAGGCTTGCCTGAGCTACATAGTGAGCTCAGAGCCAGCCTGAACTACAAAGCGAGACCCTGTCTCAAAAAAAAAAAAATTTTAATAAACAGTCATTTTAAATGTGTAATCACTATGGGACAGTCATATGCTTAATATATGAAATTTACACATTTAAGTCTTCAACAGATTATACTTCCAAAAATTTACTATTATCAATTTGCAATATATAAAGCTCTATCCCTGAAGAAAAATATTCTAAGTGGTAATTAATTTCTAAATTAACCCATATGTTGGCTGCAACACTATAAAGAAAATAAATATTACAGCAGTTCAAGTGATTTTTAAAAATACTCTATAGGAGGCAGGTGGAGGAAAATATTCTATAGCTTTGTTATTACTAAGCATATCCTTGAAAAACATGCTTAGCTTAGAAACATAACAAGTGGGAATTCTGATAGAATTGTGACTACAACTAGACACATGATTTAGATATAAAGACACTGACTCTTGGTAATAGAAAAGCGCTTTAAAGCGTGTAGGTCTCTCTTTGCTTCAGAAGATGTCACTAGAATTATCTTCACACTTGTTTGCTATGAATAAAATGTTTGCTATGTGGGTTCATAAAATCAAATCAACAATGAAAAACATACAGTGAACCCTTGACTTATTAATTCAATTTGCTCCTGAGGGCTCGTGGTAAGTCAAGTTGGTCAGCTGAAGGCTCAGGCTCCCTGCAGAGCTCTGAGTCTCCCTCCCGCACACGGGCAGGTCTCAGTGCCCTCAGAGACACTGGCGCAGGATTTCTCAATGATCCGCACAGGAAAGGGGGCTGCAATGCTCCTTCCACAACTCTTTAGGGGTTAAGTCTGTGTCTGAGACCATCTGAAAGTATAAGAGACCAGCATTTTGGTTGTAATTTATGAATTTGTTAAGCTAAAACTAAAATTCTGGTCACAACTCAAGTTGTTCATATTTCAGGCTGGATGTAACTCAAAGGTCCACTGTCTTGAAGTAAATGAACAAGAATAAAGAAGAGAGAAGAAAACATGTGCGTCATATAAGGAAGGCTTCTCAAAGCAGAGTATTTGAACTTTGTAGTGGTGAGAGAAACAGTAATAAGAAACACTCAATGTCTGAATACTCCTCCTCTGGATACACAGTGTGAGGGAAGTCTGGATGATGCTATCAGTTTTCCTACTTTCAAAATGTAGCTACAGTCACCACCCAAAAGGTGCCACAAGCAGCTCACTCAGGACTAACATGCAACAGATGAGTGAGCGTGATTTTACATTTTTATTTCCAAAAGGAGAATTTATTTTGTTAGAAACAGCATGTTACTTTGGTAATAGGACCACAAACAGGCTCCATGTGGCACTGTTATTTCATTACTTTCCAAATAAAATGAAATATGGGACTGATTTGTATATATTTATTTGAAGAGTTTTGGATGAATCAAAGCATGTAACACATTTTATTTTTGTTCGTATTTATGTATTCTTTCACTCACCAAACTCAAATGCACCCTGTGGATGAGGCTCTGTTCTAGGCATTAAGAGAGGACACGATGGACAAAACCACTGCAGTCATGTTGCTGACATTCTCATGAAGAAGCCGGCAATAAACAAAACAAACATACTATGAATACGCCCTACGTCAGGGGCGGGGAGTGCTGTGGGTAATATGGAGGGCTGCTGGACACCGGGGATGGGGCGGAGTCAGGCCCTAGCCAGGAGGAAAGGAACGAGGAGGGAGAAGAAAGGAGAGCGCAAAAGGCCGGGCCAGGAGCATACTCGGCAGGCCTGGGCGGGGTGTAGTGGAAGCAAA